>VDFB02324590.1:196167-245764 GCA_007258455.2 Sequoia sempervirens | reverse complement strand
TACTTCCTAAAGTGTTTATGGATATAGATTTCACCAGATGTGTAGTTGCAAATTATGATGGAAATATAAGAGTTTTCAGAGTTGCAAACAGAGGGGAGTTGATTAGAATTGATAAATATTTTGTTTTGATAAAAGTCTCCTGCTGTGGGAAAAAAATTCAGAAACTTGTAATACATGGCCTCATAAACCTATTCATGGCCACTATAGTAGAAATTAAAATATTGGTCCTTGAAATGTTGGTCTAATTGTTTTAAATCACAACATTTTGATGTAGTAAAGTTATTATAGGCCATCCTTTCAATAGCATCAGTGTGCCCTACAAACATCACAATTAGTTGATTGCAAACTGAATCAGGACTTGCATTTAGCATATCTTCTATGTAAGTTGCATCAAGTCGACCCCAAACTCTTCGAGCAACTCCTATCATTGCATTCAAAGCTTGTAATATAACATCCCTAGCTTGGACACTTGTACTTGCACTTAAATAAATTTGTACCTGTAATCAGGAAATAAAATCAGGATTAGTGATAATAAAGCATTAACCAACAATCCTAATGATCTTAACCAAGTAATAAAGAACAAAGAAAACACGAAGTACAAAACAATAAAACAACATTACCAAAGCTTCAAGCCTCCATTGATTCACCTTCATTACTCTTCTCCATTTTGCTTTGATTGATCAATGCCCTCAAATTTGTGTGCAAATGTAGCCTAAATGACAAGCAAAATATTGAAGTAATTGTCTCAACATTTATTGGCATAAACTAGATCCCCTAAAATGACCATGAAATGTGTCTTTCATAGAAGAGCCAAATTTGAATGAATGACCGAGATTGAAAAGGATTAATCAAAGGTTGAGATTGATTGTGACAAGTGAGGATAAGAATGAGACTGAGAGAAAAAATAAGAAAATCATTTAGTTCGAATGGGCAAGTGAATAATTAAATAATGGAAACATTATTTAATTATAGAGGAAAAAAGGAAAATTGATATTTTGAATTAAATTTAATTCAAAAAGGTAGGAGGGAAAGTCAATTTAGAAAGTCATTTAAATAAATAATATTTATTTAACTGTGTAGGAAAAAGATAAGTGAATAATTAATTAATTAGGATCAATCATTTAACTATAGTAGACAAGATAGTAATAATTAAACAAAATAGATTTATTTAATTATAGGAGACATGAACATTAGTGACGTAATTAAAAAAAAAAAATTAATCAAAAGATAAAATAGAATGATGAAAATGACTTAATTAAATAGTTAAAATTATTTAATTAATAGAAGACTTTATGACTTTAGGAAATAATTAAATAATTAAAATTATTTAATTATGAAGAGGATGGAAGGGGTTTTAATAAAGTTGCAGGCCTGGGAAAACTTTCTACATTACCCAAGCCCTTGAGGCTTCTATACTTCTTAAATTTTCAATTGGATCAAATTTATCAAAATTGGACCATGGGGTTGTCTTTGCTTTGAAACTTTGTAGATTCTAGAGAGGATGTGGATTGCGTCTATTTCCATTGGCCATATTTATTCTTCCTTGAGAATTGATTTTATTTACTTTTGTACTGTCCTAATGCTTGATCCCATTCCTTTTCAATCTCAAGATCTCTTAATGTAGGATTTAGAATTGTATACACTCAAATTTGGTCTGAAGGATTAATTAAATACGAGTTATTTAATTAATAATCTTTAATTCTTCTACTTATAAATAAATTGAAAAACTTATTTATATAGTTCATTTTCTCTAATTCTTCCTATCCTAAATCATTTTCTTCATATCTTAATTAAATGAACAAATTTAATTAGTTTGTTTTATTTAATTGACCTCTCATTAAATTTGAATTTTAAATTCGAATTTAAGCACATGTCTACTAACTTCTTCCCACATTCTACCTCATCATGTGTCTCAAGAAATTAAATATTTCTAATATTTAATTTGGCATTTATCCTCAACAAATTCTAACTAATTTGGGACACTTGGCCTTCATTTCCATTTCATTCCTCTTCACACTTAGCAGCTTGTTCTTATGAAGGGAACACGCTCCCCTTTTCTCTCTAACCTCTTCATCTTCAATCGTCCATTCTCCAAATCGAATCCAGATTGTTGATTTCTACAACCTAAGCTCATGCCTTGGAAAATCTATAAATAGGCCCTCATTTTGCAACAAAAAAGAGAGAGAGCTGAGCATTTGTAGCAATTACACTCTACAAAATTTTAATTAGCATTGTCATTTGAGTGAGCATTTTAGCATCAAGTATTTTAATCATGGCATTTTCATTAGCAACATCTTAATTACAACATTTTCATACAGCAACATCATAGCAGCATTATTATCTTTGCATACCATCTACAACTAGTTTATCAATCATGTAATGTAGGAAACATCTCTTGCATTTCCAATATCTCTCATTCTTCAGGGTGTCATTTGGAAATTCATGTGCACAAAAAATCTGAGAGCAAAAATGACTTAAAGAATCCTTGGAGATAGAGGACAATGAGATGCCATTGAGGAATTGTTATTTTAATTTGATTGCTATTTGAGTTCCTTGATATAATGTTTCATTGGTGTGTTGTATGGGTTTTATTTGCTTATTCACATTATTCATACACACATAAATTGGCACCCACCGTGGGGCTCAACGCTATTTTTTAACATTTTCTTGCAAGTTTTCGTCAACAGGTTCGTTCATGAATTTTGATGTACCGCATCTGCGACCTTTTTTAGCGCGTAGGTGGTGACTTTCGGCACATCCAAGCTCTGTTATAGCGCATACATAGTCTAGATCAGTGCATCTACCTTCTCTTTCAACATATATACAGGAGTTGACCTCCCTTTTATGTTTTCCAGAATAGAGCATTGAATGTGTTTAATAGTGCATATACTAAAAATTTTAGCATATATGCTCTTTGTTTTAGCACATACACCTTTATTTGCATAAATTTAAAATTTTGGGGGAATGATTTGTATCCTTTTGTTTTGTAGGTGTTTTATACGCTGTCAAAGACATATCTAAAACTACTAACGATGTTTGTAGGGGTTGGACTTATTTTCCTTTGATTAAATTAGGCATTTAGTTTAATTACAAGGTTAAAGAACACCATGTATGTTGTGTTTGCAAAGTACTAGGCCTATGCTCTCCCCTTTACTAGGTGACCAAAATTCCAGACTCACTCTTTCATTTTATTGCAATAGCAACTTTAGCAGGCCTACCTTAGTGAGAAAAAGTACTCACCCTAAGGGAATGACCTAAGTGGGAACAACTAAAACCAAACATTCCAACCCACTATAATCAAACGTGAATTGTGATGAAAATCACATCCAACGGTAGTGTGCATTGATAGCTCTCTTCTAGTATCCTTGAGAAACATAAAATACTTTGTTCTAAAAGTTGGGAGGCCTCTTGAGGGAGTTTATCATTTGTCGCACTGAATAGAAACCCTTACTAAGAAATTTAAGTGTAGTAGCCAAGCTAAGTCAGTTTCTGAACATTACAATATTCACAATGCAAGGGGAGGGAAGAATTTGCCCCCAAAATACTCACCATATAACTACTAGGGATTTATGGCCAAAAGTGGAGGAATTGACTTTGGTTGAGACCTAGAAAAGGAAAAAACACGGGCACCCTCTAGGAGGTGACAAGGCTGTATGAGCTAACGTAGTTCCAAGTTGTGGGTTGTGATGTTATTAATGACCCTTGACATTAGAAGAGTCTAACTAATCAGTTTGCTATTATTCAATACTAGTGGAAATCAAAGGGATCGGACTAGATCCTAGAAAATACACTTGATGTTTAGATCATAGGATGAAACAACTATTCTACTACTTACTTTTGTGTTTGAAATCACTATTCAGAAAATCATCCATCCAAAAACACTCAATTCACTAATTCAAAAACAAGAAAACCAAGCAAACTTTCAAAACGATGACATTTCCAGTTTAGCGCATTAATTTCTCATTTCAACACATTGAGTTCCTAGTCTAGCGCATATAGGATATATTATAGCGCATTCACAACATCTTTCAGCGCATAAGATTTTTATTCTAGCATATTTAACTAACAGTCTAGCGCATATAGGGTCTATTCTGGCGCATCTACCCCATCTTTCAGCGCATATACAACATGTTTTAGCACATTCACCTGATACTCAAACATAGAGCTAAATTGAACTTCTGTCCAACAACTAGAATCATATTTAGGGACCATTTTCAAAGCAGAGATCATTCCTCATTAACACATTGGTTTAAACTTGAAGAAATTGGCTTTTGCAAGTGCAGTTCATTTAACTAAACTTGAATCAAACAACTTAAACTACCCAATCACCAATCTCATCTATGATTGTAAGTTGAGTTTCACTATCAGGATCTATCATCCTTTATCACAAAACAAATGTTGTACATTAGATTTAGCCTAGTCTCATCAATAGGATCCATCATCCTATTTGACTTAGGTATTTCATTGGCACTCCCAAAACAAAGATCAAAGTATAGAAAAATTCTATCACTTGCATGATTGTTTTAACAAGAGCTCAAAAATAAAAACTCAGAGAAAAAGAAATAGAAACCCAAACCATCATGGCAAAACGAGAAGAAAATCCTTTTCACATATTTCATCAACCTAAAACAGATGACATAACTGATGAAGACATTCAACAAGCTCAACAAGACCCTAAATTTCACAAGTTCATGGAAAAAATTCTAGAAAAGGATGGAGAGAAATACTTTCTGATGTTGGAAAATCAAGGTGTAAAACTAGCCAATGATTTTGATGTCAACCAATTGAAGGGAGCTCCCAAGGAAACAGAAGATGACTCACGAATCACAAATCCACTAAATGCTTTAACTCACCAAATGCAAAATCTACAACAAATCCTAGACATGCAAAAGGGAACGATAAAGAGATATGTGTTGCAAGACATCTATCCTTATCCATTTGACAGAAGTATGAACATGATACCTTTTTCCGCCAAATTGTGAACTTCCAAAATATGACAAATACAATAGAAAAATTGATCCTCAAGATCATGTAAGAGAATTTTGCACCATGAGTCTAGAATTTTGACATGAAGAAACCTATCTAATGAGATTATTTCCAAGAAGTTTGGGTGGTCAATGCATGGAATGGTTTTCAAAACTCCCACCAGGTATTAGATCATTTGAGGAGCTGGTAAATAAGTTTATCTCCCAATATTCATACAATATTCAACATGAAATAACCATGAAAGATCTTTGTAACACAAAAAAAAAAAATGGTGAGCCTTTTCTTACATTCCTACAAAGATGGAGATGATTATTTGCTAGATATGCCTCTCCTATACCTGAGAAAGAAAAGATGGATATCTTCATTGATAATCTCAACAGTGAGATGAGTTATAGACTCCAATTGCAGTGTCCACCCAGTTTTGAAAAGTTGATTGAAAATGGACATAAGATTGAGGAAGCCTCGGTTAAAAGAGGAGTATTGAAAATCTATAACGAAGGAACAAACTATACTAAATCTTCTAAGCATGATAACAACAATGACAAATCCAAATTATGGAAAAGAAACAAGAATATTGGTAACGATGGTGTAGTTGGCATACATAACGCAAAACCACTCTTCAATTTATTAGGTACTACACCCAAAAACAATAAAAACAACAGTGAATCTAAACCAACTCCACCACCACATCGAAGAAAATTTACACCTTTTGGGAAATCACTTGAATCGGCGTTAAAAGAGCTTCTTGCACACAAACTCATAACATTACCAGATACACGATATTTTGAACCAAGAGTTAAACCATCATGGTGGAATGATGCATATTACTGTGATTTTTATAGAAGCAAACGTCATAAAACAAATGATTGTATGCAATTAAAACATTTGGTGCAAGACTTGATAGATAGACGTGACATATCGATAGGACATAAAACAAACGATGATCATGGAGCATTTAAAAACCCTTTACCCAACTATGAAAAAGGAGAATCCTCTTCGACAAACAAAAAAGGGAAGAATGTGAATTATGTTTATGATACTACCATCCTGCACAGTTCTGCAATTGATAATCAAATCAATGTCATCAAAATCAAGGATAAACAAGACAACCTACCGGTAAATTTGACCACAAGGGGGCAGTCCAAGTTTGTATTGAAAGGAAGTACATCTAAAACACCTATTTCTCCTTCAAATCAATATAATATAGTAGATCAATTGCAAAAGATCCCAGCATAGATATCCATACTAAAACTTCTTAAAATTTCACCAGCCCATAAGGATATTCTGGAAAAAGCTTTAGTGGATACCACAGTACCAACTAATTTGGAATTTTGTCAATTCCAAGCCATGGTGGGACATTTGGTTGCACCCCATTGTTTATCATTCTCGGAAAATGATGATGCATCCCTCACTCATCCAAACAACACTCCACTACATCTTGAGTTTTTAATCCATAAACATTGGGTCAAACGTGTTTTAATAGATGGAGGAGTTGGTCTAAATATATGCACCTTAAAGCTTATCCATGCATTGGGATTTTCAGAAAATGCAATAGACTCCAGAAGAAAGATCACCATAAAATCTTATGATGATGAAGAAAGATCTTCTCAAGCACTAATCGTATTGCCAATTCAAGTGGGACCAGTTCAAAAGGATATTGTTGCAAGTATGAGCTAGTATGGTGGTGTTGTCATTAATGTTGTCATTGATGTCAACCCAATTTAGTATGTTGCAGATTGTACATGTATAGTTGAGATACTGTTGAGATGTTGTGAGTACATGGAGCTATCCTTATGTCATTACAAATGTGTTGTGTTGATGAGTTTCCAAGTGCTTTTGACAAAATTAATAAAGAAGAGAAGTCAAAATGATGAATGTGTTCAGAATGTGCTCCGTGTTTCTCCTATGTTGATCCTATGCTTGTGCGGATCTACAGATTTGATAATGGTGATCTTGTGGTAATATATCTTGATTTTTGGCTTCTGGTGTGATAGTACATGAAAGTTACATTCACTAGTGTGTGAATTGTTCTGGCAGAGTTGATCTTTTGTGGACTAAGAGAAATTTTTTTGCTCTGCAGTCCTCCATTGTTTTGTTTTAGATCTTGCAAATCTGGGATATGTCTTGAGATGGTGTTCTCTAGGTTTTGACAAAGAAGGTTGAAGTTTGGTGATTTGAAAGTTATGTTTCAGTGTTTCAGTGTTTCGGTATGGGTTTGCACAGTCCGAATGAACTGGTGAAAGGTGTTCAGAATTTGAAGCATATTTCATTTGTTGTGGATGTATCTAAATAAATATGAGATGTATTCTTGTGCATAATGAAGCGTGTTGTGGAGTCTATGTGTCATCTTCCTATTGGGAAGCATGTACATCAATGTTCATTTGTGTTTTCATTAGGTTTGGTCGACCTGGTGTTTACACTTCGTTCAAAGAATAAAATTTAATTAAGGAAACGTGTGGCTGACTCGAGATATTTTTCTTATCTTGAAAAATATTTTTATTGGTCCACTCTCATTCCTTTCCACCGTAGGAATGTTGAGTTGCCAACCTAATTTGAACTTATGAAATGAGGTATTTGTGTCTGACCTTGGAGAAATTTTCTAAGGTTGAGGATGGTATAAAATCAAGTCGAATTGTGAAGAATTGTATGACAGTGTGATGCAAAGTGATGAAAGTGAGCCACAAATCATAAGAGAAAAAGTGTGTGTATGAGTGAGTTGAGACAACAGTTCTTTATTATGTTGGATTCCTAAAGTCGGTGAGCTGAAGGTTTTTGCAATCCTTATTCAAAGTTGTGAATGTGTGTTAATTGTTGTGGTGCATCTTTTGTTCTCTTTTGTATCTATAGGCAGTGAGCCTCCCTGTTGGACAGTGACTCATTTTTGTAGGTAGTGAGCCTTTTTACTTGGATAGTGAGTCCTCTTTTGGGCAATGAGCCCTTGGCAGTGAGCCTTTGTATTCAATTTTATAATCTCTTTATATTGTGAGTTAACCCTCATCATGGTTTTTCCCTTATTGGGTTTTCCACGTAAAAATCCGGTGTTCATTGTGTTGATTTGCTTTTTGTTATTTGTGTTTCATGCTCTTACTTAATAACAGAATAGTGTGGTTGTGGAATTGATGTGTTGAAGTCTTAAGTTTGAATTTTGTGACAATTGATTCACCCCCCCTCTTAGTTGTCCTGCGCCTGTTTAACAATTGGTATCAGAGCATTGGTTCCTTGGTGTAGAGCTTAAACATTTAAGGAAGATCTGATGCCGCATAAGTTGGTGATCCTTATGTTCGATGGAACTAACTACAATGAGTGGAAGGGACAGATGAAAGGATATATTATCTCTCTTTGTTTCAAGGCCTAGAAGGCTATTGAGACAAAGTATACACCCCCATCTGGTGGTCTTACTACTGTAGATGAGATTTTTTCTTATGAAGAAAATGACAAGGAAAAGTATGCTATTTGTAGTGGCTTATCTAAAAATGAGTGAGCTAAGGTTCTTTATTTGGATACTACATATGAATTCTAGAAGAAGTTGGAAGACATGTATGAGGAAATGAAAGAGTGAAATTGACAAAGAAGTTGGCGGCAAAGCGCAGATTTGTAAATCTGAAAATGGAAGAAGGTGAAGAATTTACAAGCTTCTTTCAGAGGGTTGAACTGATTGCACATGAAGCTAGAAATCAAGGAGGAAAACTATCAAATGAAGATATAATTGAGGATATCCTAATCACCCTACCGGATTGCTATAGCAATAAGATCTCTGTTATTGAAGAAATGTATGATCCTAAGAAGTGCACTTTAGAACAATTGTTTGGCACGTTGCAAGCATTTGAGATGAGAAAGTTCTGGAAAGAATAAAAGATAGAAGAAAAGATAAAAATGACATTTAAGGAAATGAAGATTGAAGATGAACCGGATAGTGATGGTGATGATGATTTGGAAGCAAACTTCACCAGGAAGTTGAAGAAAGGCACCGGAAAGTATAAAGGTATGTTGCCCTTTAAATGTTTCAGTTGTGGTAATATTGGTCATTATGCTTCAAGATGTCCAAATAGAGTTGTACATAAGAAGAACAAGGATTATAAGGATAAGGATAGAAAGGATAAGAAATATAAGAAGTTGTACTATGTTAAAGAAGAAGCAGGAATTTTTGATGATGAATCTAAGAATGAGGTTGATGATAGTGAATGCTTATTCTTAGCTTTGGAAAGTAAATTTGTATCCACTAACCCTAGAAAATGTGTAAGAAAGAAGGCTCCAGAGAATAAGAGGAATAGTATGGAAGGTACTTTAGTTACCACTTTTCATGCAAGATGGGATGAAGACTACTGGGTAATTGATAGTGGATGTTCTAATCACATGACCAGAGATAAGAGTAAGTTTACTAAACTTGAGAAATATAATGGTGGTTTAGTTATGTTTGGTGATGATTCAGGAGCTAAGATTTGTGGGAAAGGTTCAATTAGTTTTGATGGAGTGCACAGTACTTATGATGTATATTATGTCAAGGGTTTGAGGCATAACCTTCTGGGTGTTGGTCAGATGTGTAGCAATGGTTTTAAACTTGTGTTTCAGAATAATACCTATGAAATTAGAAAAGGATCTGGAAATGGAGATATGATTGCTGCTAGAAGAAGAACTCATGGAAACATCTATCAGCTTAAGGGAGTTGATGGTCAATTCCTTGTATCTCAAATCAATGGAATTTGGTTATGGAACTAGAGAATGGGACATGTAAATTTTAATAACCTAGTCAAAATCAGTTCAAAGGAGATTGTTTGAGGGCTGCCCAGAATCACAAGACCTGCTAATGCTATTTGTAGAAGTTGTCAATTGGGGAAACAGACAAGATGTAGCTTTGAGGGAAAAGAGCACTCTACTACCAGAATGATGGAGTTCATACTGATCTCTGTGGTCCGACTAGAACTAGAAGCCTAAATGGTGACAGGTATTTCATGTTGCTTATTGATGATTATACTTGAATGACATGGGTTGCTTTTCTTAGAGAAAAGACTTGGGATCTGGATAGGTTTAAGGTATTCAAAGCAAGAGTGGAAAATCAAGTGTTTGAGATCTGATAGAGGTCGAGAGTTCACTTCTGGTGAATTTAATGCATTATGTGAATAGCATGACATAAAAAGATAGTTTTATGCTCTGAGAACCCCTTAGCAGAATGGAGTAGTTGAAAGGAAAAATAGGACAGTACAGGAAGCTGCTTGAACCATTATGAAAGAATCAAATGTACTAGATGTGTACTGGAGAGAGGTGATACACACTGTTGTTTATGTTCTTAATAAAGTTCATATCAGATACAACAACACAAAGACTCCTTTTGAGTTATGGACTGGTAAGACTCCTACTGTGAAGTATTTCAAGGTATTTAGAAGTAGATATTATATTAAAAGAGATGATAAAAATCTTGGAAAGTTTGATGCTATATGTGATGATGGAATCTTTCTTGGATATTCTACTACTAGAAAAGCATACAAATGCTTTAATCAAAGGTTGAGAAAGATTGTTGAAAGTGCTAATGTGAAAGTTGATGAAGACATACACATACCTATTGAGGTAAGTGAAGTTGAACTTGATGATCCTATCTATGGACATGTACCTGAGGAGAATAAGGAGAAGGAAGAAGAAGAGGAAGAAGAAAAAATGGAAGAAGAAGAAGAAGAAGAGAATGAGCTAGAATAAGTTGTTAAGACTCCTAAGTATCTACAAAAGAATCATCTGGAGGAACAAATAATTGGAATTAAGAGTGAAGGCGTGAAAACAAGAAGCAGAGTTGTAACTGAGGTAAATTTGTGTCTACTTTCTAAAATTGAACCTAAATCTGTAAGCGAAGCATGTGAAGATGAGAGTTGGATGAGAGCTATGAAAGAAGAGTTACAGCAAATAGAAAAGAATTAGACGTGCGAACTAGTCCCTAGGCCTGTGAATAAAAATGTGATTGGCCCAAAATGGGTGTTCTGGAATAAGCTAAGTGAAAGTGGAGAAGTTGTAAGGAATAAGGCAAGACTTGTATGCAAGGTATATTCAAAAGTTGAAGGTATAGATTTTGAAGAGAAATTTTCCCCTATGGCTAGAATGGAAGCTATTAGGATGTTTTTCGCATTTTCTTCCCACAATGACTTCAAAGTGTATCAAATGGATGTTAAGTCAGCATTTCTGAATGGTGAATTGGAGGAAGAAGTGTACATGGAACAACCTGAAGGGTTTCAATTATCTGACAAATCAAACATGGTTTGTAAGTTGAAGAAGGCATTGTATGGACTGAAGCAAGTTCCCAGAGCTTGGTATGCAATATTGGACAGATACCTGACAAAGCAAGGATTCAACAAAGATTGTTGCAAATCCAAAACTTTTATTTTAATCTCTCAAATTATTTTAGAAATAAAAATCTCACATTCTAAATATGTTAATAATAATAAAATATCTCCTATAAGTTGTACCATTTCTCTTTTTTTATCTTATCATTTGACATAATTTGAAATATGATTACAAAATAGGTGTAGAAAATAAGAAAACATGAACCCCACTTATTATTTTCAATCAGTGAGCCACCAAATAATTCCATTAATAGACTTACTTAAAGTGGCGCAAACTTCCTTAGTTTTTGTATGAGACAGTTGTGCACTCCAATCTTCCTGGAATGAATCTACACCTTACACGTCTATGATTTGAGCTCCTCACTGAATACCTTAATTTTATGTATTTGCGGCTCTTAATTTTGTGATTTGATGGCAGTCGTGTGGAGGGGAAGAAGTTGTGCAAAGGTTCTGCTAACAACAATCTTTACTTCAAAGTGCAAGGTAACAAAATTTTGATAGTAGTTGTATATGTTGATGATATCATTTTTGGTGGAAATGAAAGCATGTGTAAAAAGTTTTCTAAAGAGATGCAGAAAGAATTTGAGATGTCTATGATTGGTGAATTGAATTTCTTACTTGGTCTACAAGTGAATCAAACTAATAAAGGGATATTCATTTCACAATCTAAGTATGTGAAAGAGTTGTTGAAGAAGTTTGGGATGGATGATTCCAAACTAGTTTGTACTCCTATGGTAACTGGATGTAAACTGAACAAAGATGATGAATCTGCTAAGACTGATTAGAGAAAATACAGATCTATGATTGGTGAACTGTTGTATCTTACTACTACTAGACCGGATATTATGCATGCAGTATGTTTAGTTGCCAGATTCCAAGCAGATCCTAAAGAAGCATATGTTACAGCTGTAAAGAGGATATTTAGATATCTTAAAGGTACACCGGATTATGAATTATGGTATCCTAAGAGTGATGATTTCACCCTGAGTACTTATACCGATGTTGATTGGGCCAGATGTGTAGATGACTGGAAGAGTACTAGCACGGTGGTGCTTTCTTTCTTTGCAGAAGATTGGTTTCATGGTTGAGTAAAAAGCAAGACTCGATTTCTTTATCCATTGCAGAGGCAGAATATATTGTTGCAACATCCTACTGCACACAAGTTTTGTGGATGAAGCAAACTCTTAAAGACATTGGAGTGATATGTGATGAGCCTATTTCTATTTTTTGTGACAACACAAGTGCAATAAACATTTCAAAGAACCCAGTTATGCATTCAAGAACAATACACATATCTATCAAATATCATTTCCTGAGAGAAAAAGTGTTGGAGAATGAAGTCAGATTGGAGTATGTGACAACAAAGGAACAAATTGCAGACATATTTACTAAGGCTCTTCTGAATGATACTTTTGAGCATCTTAGGGAGAGCTTAGGGTTCATTGGACCTTCGAACTAAGTGCACATGAAGGTGCATCAGTCCAGTGAATTCACAGATTCTTTATTTATCTGGACTAATAAATGGGTCTACTTTGCAGGGGGAGTAGAAAAGGTTTTCATTGTTGTAGTATGAGTGTACTCCTAAGGGGGAGTAATCAAAGTTGTTGGTCTTTTCCATTGATTTCAAAGGGAGAGAGAAAGTCATGTGAAAAACAATTGTAGTAGAAGAGAAGGTGTTCTCCTGAGATATTGTGTAAAAAGTTGTCTTTGATGGTTTTTCACATCATGTGTTGCCATCAATGACAAAGGGGGAGATTGTTGCAAGTATGAGCTAGTATGGTGGTGTTTTCATTAATGTTGTCATTGATGTCAACACAGTTCAGTATGATGCAGAATGTACATGTATAGTTGGGATTTTGTTGAGATGTTGTGAGTACATGGAGCTATCTTTATGTTGTTGCAGATGTGTTGTGTTGATGAGTTTCTAAGTGCTTTTGAGAAAATTAATAAAGAAGAGAAGTTAGAGTGATGAATGTGTTCAAAATGTGCTCCAGTATATGCTTCATGTTTCTCCTGTGTTTATCCTATGCTTGTGCGGATTTGAAGATTTGATAATGGTGATCTTGTGGTGATATATCCTAAATTTTAGCTCCTAGTGTGATAGTACATGAAAGTTGCGTTCACCGGTGTGTGAATTGTTCTAACAAAGTTGATCTTTTGTGGATTGAGAGAAATGTTTCTACTCTGTATTCCTCTGTTGTTTTGTTTCAAATCTTGTGGATCTAGGATATGTCTTGAGATGGTGTTCTCTGGGTTATGGCAAAGAAGGTTGAACTTTGGTGATTCGGAAGTTATGTTTCAGTATTTCAGTATGGGTTTGCACAGTCCAAATGAATAGGTGAAAGGTGTTCAGAATTTGAAGCATATTGCATTTGTTGTGGATGTATCTGAAGAAATATGAGATATATTCTCGTGCATAATGAAGTGTGTTGTGGATTTCGTGTGTCATCTTCTTGTTGGGAAGTGTGTACATCAATGTTCATTTGTGTTTTCATTAGGTTTGGACGACCTGGTGCTTACACTTCATTTGAACAATAAAATTTAATTAAGGAAACATGTGGTTGATTCGAGATTTTTTATTTTATTTTGAATAACATTTTTATTGGTCCACTCTCATTCCTTTCCACCGTGAGTATGTTGAGTTGTCGACCTAATTTGAACTTATGAAATGAGGTATTTGTGGCCGACCTTGGAGAAAGTTTCTAAGGTTGACGATGGTATAAAAGCAAGTTGAATTGTGAAGAATTGTATGATAGTGTGATGCAAAGTGACAAAAGTGAGCCATAAATCATAAGAGCAGAAGTGAGTTGAGACAACAGTTCTTTATTGTGTTGGATTCCTAAAGGAAATGAGCTAAAGGTTTTTGCAATCCTTATTCAAAGCTATGAATGTGTGTTAATTATTGTGATGCGTCTTTTGTTCTCTTTTGTATCTGTAGGCAGTGAGCCTCCATATTGGACAGTGAGTCATTTCTGTAGGCAGTGAGCCTTTGTACTTGGACACTGAGTCCTCTTCTGGGTAGTGAGCCTCTGTATTCAGTTTTATAATCTCTCTATATTGTGAGTTAACCCTCACCGTGGTTTTTTCCTTATTGGGTTTTCCACGTAAATATCTAGTGTTCATTGTGTTGATTTACTTTTTTTTATTTGTGTTTCATGATCTTACTTAATAACAGAATAGTGTGGTTGTGGAATTGATAAGTGTGGAAGTCTTAAGTTTGAATTTTGTGACAACTAATTCACCCCCCCTTTCAATTGTCCTACGCATGTTTAACAAATATAATCTACCAAGTTTTAGACAAGGATTTGACCTACAACATACTCTTGGGTCGACCTTGGATCCATGAAATGCAAGCAGTACCATCAACATACCATTAATGCTTGAAATTCCCTTATAATGGACAAGAGATCATAATTTCAACGGATTATAATAATCCCCAATACTACAACACTCTCAAGATGGTCCAAGATGTTTTTGTACCACACAATAGAGAAGCTCTCACTTCTATTTCTTCAAGTAATGAAGGCCAGCTCAATTCTTTGTCAAAACAGTTTGAGAAAAAGGTTCAATTGAAAGATAAAGGCATCAGTGATTCTATTTCCTCAAGTAATGAAAGCCAACTCAACTCTTTGTCAAAATAGTTTGAGAAAAATATTTAGTTGAAAGATAAAGGCATGGGTGAGTATTATTTTGAGCATTCCTTATGTCACTCACAGCTACTACCTTCTCCAAAATCATATGGACAACCATCAACATCTAGACAACAATCTTCACAACCCATCACGATCTTTGATGGTAAATTTGTAAAAGCAGGTACTCTAGTTGATGAATCTGAGGACAAAGACATTCTAAATCGGCTTTACAAGGATGAAGAAAAATCTCAAGTAGTAATTTCCAATATACCAACAGAGAAATATGGTAAAGGGTTCACAATCTTAGAAAAGATGGGATATGAAGGAAAAGGTCCTATTGGCAAATGAAAAGAAGGTATTGTGGAACCAATTCATCCTATCATAATCAATGCAAAATACAAGACATGACTAGGATACAAAGAAGAGACAAAAGAAGAAGCCACTCAGAAGATTTGTGAGTGAATCGTCCAATTGCAAGCTAGTTCTGAAATAGACTCAAATGAATATGAATGGGATTCACTATCTGAAGAATGATCTTGTGAAGACAAAGAAATCGATGTGATATGTATGGAGGGACAAAGTTCAAGGTCTAAACCACTTGAATTTGGCTCACTACATATCGATGACTCTAGTGAGGACAATCAGACATCGAGTGAGGTAGATCATTCAGAGGAGAGTAACATTATAGACCTTAACATTGCTAGTGGACACCTCAAAAATGTTTCCATCATGACCCTCACCGCCTTTGATCTTGACCAATCCTATGATTCCTTACCTTTGATATATCCCGAACTCATTGACTAGGAACAAATCGAGCCTCTTGATATCCCTATCTTTTCAGATGATGATGCCATTTTCAATTTCCTTTGTTCTAAAAATTCATAAACAAGTTCCACCAATGAATTTCAAAATGAAGTTTCAAACCGGGGGAGTTCCAAATCTCTTAGCTACAAAATAAAGAATACAAAAAATTGATCTAATGGTGAAAACAATGCAATGGCAGTATTAGATCATGAAAAAGTAAAAAGAAAGAGCGCATCTAATGGTGAAAACCTCTCTAAGGCACTGAAGGATGAGAGATTTGAAACTCTTCCTAAGCATTGTCAAGAAATATCTTCAGTATTGGTTGAGCCTACGCAATCCATAAACATCATTACTATAGAAACAACAAAGACCATACACCTAGCGACATCAATGACGTAGCAAGAAAAGCCAAATTTCACCAAATTCTTCAAAGAAAGACAAATCAATTTTGCTTGGTCATATGTTGACATGCCAGGAATAGATCCAAATCTAATAATGCATCATTTATCCATAGCACCTAGAGTGAAGCCAGTAAAGAAGAAATTAAGAAAAATGCATCCACACATCGCCCTACTAGTGAAAGCAGAATTAAAAAAACTATTAGATGCAGGGTTCATCCGACCAATTGACTATGCAAAATGGATTTCAAACATTGTACTAGTCTCCAAACCAAACAATAGCATCAGGATATGCATAGATTTTAGGGATCTTAACAAGGCTTGTCCAAAGGATAACTTTCCTTTGCCCAATATAGACATCATTGTGGATTTAACAGCATGGCATGATATGCTATCACTCATGGATGGTTTTTCAGGCTATAATTAGATCAATATTGCACCAGAAGATCCAAACAAAACAACTTTCACATGCCCATGGGGTACATTTTGTTGGGATGTCATGCATTTTGGATTAAAGAATGCAAGAGCCACCTATCAGCGTGCAATGACAACAATCTTTCATGACATGATAAACACATTCATCGAGGACTATGTGGATGACCTGCTAGCCAAATCATTCACCAGGGAAGGACATCTAGAAATCTTGGATAAAATATTTAATTGATTGGAAAAGTTCAATGTGTGTTTAAATCCAAAGAAGTGTGTATTCGAAGTAACATCAGTAAAACTCTTAGGATACTTAGTCTTAGCTAACGACATTGAAGTAGATCCAACAAAAGTCAAAGAAATCATGGAAATGCCACCTCCTAAGAACATTATCCAACTAAGATCTCTACAAGGAAGATTCCAATCCATCAAAAGATTCATCGCACAACTAGTGGACAAGAGCCATCCTTTTACTCATTTGTTACAAAATAATGTTTCTTTTAGATGGGATGAAAGATGTGAAGTTTCCTTTAATAATTGAAACAATATCTGATGAATCCATCTATATTGGTACCACCAATAGAGGGAAAACCACTTCTACTCTACATGGAAACTACTAAGGTATCTTTGGGATCTTTGCTAGCACAAGAAGACTCTACAGGAAAAGAAAGGGCCATCTACTACATTAGTAGAACACTAAGTGGCTATGAACTTATCTATACATTCATTGAAAAAGATTGTTTGGTAGTGGTGTTTACTACTCAACAATTGTGACACTATATGTTAACACATACTGTCAAACTAATAGCTAAGATAGATCCATTAAAATATCTACTCAACAAATCCACTCTAACAGGAAGATTAACAAATTGGGTGATGATTTTGAGTGAATTTTACATTCAATATGTAGATAGAAGAGCAATCAAGGGCCAAGTAATAGCAGGTCATTAAGCTGAAGCATCGTTGCAAGATGGCCATCCTATGCACATTGAATTTCCAGATGCAGATGTCCTCACAATGACAGCACAACATTGGATATTATACTTTGATGGGTCTTACACTCAACATGGATCGGGTGTTGGAATATTATTTATTACTCCTCAAGGACACACTATCCCAAAATCTTATAGGTTGATGTTCCTTTGCACAAACAACATCGCAGAATATGAAGCACTAATCATTGGTATAAAGGTAGCAGTGGAATGGAAAATCACAAAATTACAAGTTTATGGAGACTCCCAATTAGTCATCAATCAAGTTAATGATAACTATCAAACAAAAGATGGCAAGTTGATGCCATACAAGAGAATGATAGATGACTTTAAGAAATACTTTATTGAAATCAAGTTTGAACAAATTCCAAGAGTATACAACAAAGATGCAGATGCCATGGCAACCATCACTTCTCTTCTACAAATACCAAAAAAAAAAGTCGTTATGAATTCATGGTGGAACAATTGTCTACTCCCGCATATGACAATCCTAAATCCCAAGTCTTGTGCCATCTAGTTGATGTTGATTCTTCAATCTATGGGAAGATTTATACCTATCTAAGAGACAATACCCTTCCACTTGACCTATCCTGGAACCAAAAACGCAACTTTATCCATCAAGCAGCCCAACACACCCTCATAGTTGATACACTTTATCAACGAGGTCTCGATGGTACTCTCCTTCGATTTCTTGAA
This sequence comes from Sequoia sempervirens, assembly GCA_007258455.2. Classification (NCBI taxonomy): domain Eukaryota; kingdom Viridiplantae; phylum Streptophyta; class Pinopsida; order Cupressales; family Cupressaceae; genus Sequoia; species Sequoia sempervirens. Next base: position 227,507 of record VDFB02324590.1, on the reverse strand, counting down.
CGTGACGAATTTGAAACTACCTTATGAGAAGTTCATGAAGGTATTTGTGGTACTCATTCAAGTGGTCTCACTCTAGCTAAGAAACTCCTACGCTTGGGATATTATTGGTTGAACATGGAAAAAGAATCTTTTCAATTTGTTAAGAAGTGCAAGAAGTGTCAAGTCCATGGAAATATCATACATGCACCGGCACAAGAGCTACAACCATTCACATCGACCTTGCCTTTCTGTCAATGGGGACTTGATCTTTTGGGTAAGATTCGTCCATCTTCCTCTAATGGACATAAATTCATAATCACAGCCACTGAGTATTTCACAAAGTGGATTGAGTTGTCCCATTAACCACAATCATTGGTAAACAAATTGCCTCTTTCATCCTGAACTACATTGTTTGTCAATATGGCATCCCTAGCCCCATCGTCACTAACAATGGTAGACCCTTCATAAACCAAGATGTATAAGAACTTTGTGAAAAAATCCATATCCACTACCAATTTTCCACACCCTATTACCCTCAAGGAAATGGCCAAGCAAAAACCTCAAATAAGACCATTTTGAAAATCTTGAAGAAAACTGTCAATGATGTTGAACGTGACTGGAATGTTCAACTCAACCCTGCCTTGTGGGCATACTATACTAGCATCCACACCTTACAGGAGCCACATCATATTCCCTTGTGTATGGATCAAAAGCCATCTTACCCATTGAGGTTGAGTTACCCTCGCTCTGGTTATCATTGAAAGGAATCATTTCAAAGGAAGACTATCGAGTATCCAAACTACAGGAGTTGGAAATGTTAGATGAACGTTGTCAGCATGTTGTTGATCATCTAAAATCTTATCAACAAAGAATTTCAAGGAGCTATAATCACAAGGTAAGACCAAGAACATTTCAGGTTGGCGACTTGGTACTAAAAGAGGATCCTCGTAATCAACAAGATCACGAAAAGAACAGAAAATTTGAACCTAACTAGCTAGGTCCTTTTGTCATTGTATCAATATATGGATCTAGAGCATATCAGTTATCTACACCTGAAGGGGACCTATTTGAAGAACCTATCAACAACATTCATCTCAAGAAGTTTATACATAACTCATCCAGTGCACAATTTAAAAAGTAGAAAAAATCCAAAAAAAGGAAAAAAGCGAAAAAAAATCCAAAAAAAAGGCAAAAATCGGAAAAAAGAAAAAAAAAAAAGAAGAAAAATTCCAAAAAAGTAAAAAAGCAGAAAAAAACAAAAAAATAAAAAAATAAAAAAAAGTGTAATAAAAACAAGTAGTGAAAACTTGGCATCAGGTGCTATTTGTGATAGATTGGATTTTCCATCTATTGGAACATGTTTCGGTCGTCCGCTTTTCGCCATCATTATGCCTATCCATCACAAAACCTCATGTACATATCCTAGCATCGCGGTCGTGTCTCACTCTGGTTGGCGATCATTGTACACTTTCACAATAAATGGTTTGTTTCTCACCAAGGGAAAAATATTGAACTCACTAAGGGCAATCTACTTTGAGCTTAAACCAACAAACAAGCAACAGTAAAACAACATAGCAAACATAACGATCACAACAGAACTCAACATTGGACATCAATCACAATTTTTAGAAAACCAGCCATCCAAATCAAACAGTAAGATTGGTAAAACAAATCTCACTGGATGATGTTCTTTTGAATCATGGTTTAATCACTTTAGCATGAATGTTCAACTATTGTATCTTGATTTTTGTTATCATTTCTCTAGAGCAACTCAAGGATGTCATGGACTAGAGAAGCTATGATGGAGTATGATATTTTTCTTTGTTTGTTGTCTATGAGTTGATCATTACTACTTTGTAAATTTGTCATGGGATGTGATCTACAAAGTATCATTGATGACATTCCATATTTGCATAGGAAAAGGATTAACTCTTGTCTGTTTTACACAAGCAATACTCAGGTCATCTATGTTCAATTATACCTAGATGCTTGTATTACCTTGCAATATCAAAACTCCATGGAAGTTGTACTCAGGTCATCATGGTTCAATTATACCATCGATATTTGTACTAACTTTCAACATATCAAAAGTTCAATGATGATAACAAGCACAACAAATTGGCCGATAAGATGACAACATTGCATAATTAGATTTTCATGGTTAAGATAGATTGCATCCATATTAGTTTTTGCATGTGCACTTTAGGTTTTCCAAGGTTGGAAAATTTTAAAATGATTTTATCTCTCTCATTAAAGGTGATGAGCCTAGTTTTTGGTCCAATTTTGGGTAGAATCTATAGTTTATTTGCTAGCAGTTGTCATGGACTTTGATGCTAAATGTTGATATTTTCATAATGTTTCCCTCAAACCATAGACATTGGGCTTAATCCTATTTTTGCAAGTTTTAATGACATTGGCATATTATGTGGATTATCTATATTGATTTTACATGTGGTTAATGAATGTTCCTTAAGGTGGTTATAGATATGCAGTTATTGTGTGTAATGAAATTTCCATGCAGATTTAATTTGAGGATGCTAAGTTGAGGAAGACACCGCCAGCTAGGCATGCACCGTAATGTCTAGCAAAAGAATTGCTCAAAGGTCAAAGGAGGTCGATGGTAAAAGATTCCTCATGCAAACTGAATGTAACCGCCTTGTATTGGAATTTAATGTTGGTTGAGTAGATGTGGGTGTTACTGTTGTGCTAAATCTATGTTTGGACCTGCATGTTTGACCAGATTCCATGCACATGTAACCGTTGCCACTCCACTTTCTATGTTTTCCCTAAATGGCATCCTCCTAGTTGTGGAGTTGACTACCTTGTTTAGTTGATAGTATAAATAAAGATTTGATGCTCCTTCTTAGTGGTTGCACGATTTGATATTGTACTTACACTCTCAAGTTTTCAAAAATACAGATACATTACTCTTTTGTACTCATGATTTACAGTGAATAAAATAAAGTTTTGAGTTCAAGCATCTAAGTTCTAATTAGTTTTAGAGGATACGTATCCAAGGGGATCCACTTGGTGAGTAATTTGTCCTATTAGTTTAGTATTAATTTAATATTACTTTTTGTTTAGTAATTAGTTAGAAATATGGCACCAACTGTTCCTGCAGCCACTAGAATCTCATTCTGCAACTATTCCTCTAGCCAAAGCAGACAAAGTAGTGCCCTGTTTGTTGCTCATATTTTCATTTTTGTTAAGCATTTTAGTTTGATGTAGTTGTTGATTGATTATTGGTATTTACGATATTCCCTTCTAAGCAATTTACTTTCAGTATTGTGAGTTCCTTAGTTGTAGAATGAAAATGGATACTTCGGGTTCCTAGTGCACATATTGTGCTGACCCATTTCAAGTTCACGTCCCTAGGTTGACAAGTTAAATGCACCTTCATGATGATTGAAATGGCTATTCAGGTTAGATGTTCAATCTCTTAATCATGGTTGTAAGGGCTTAGTTATTAAGTCATTGTAGGAGGCCAACATTTTTGGCGTTGTTGTCGGGGATGGTGTCAAACTAGGAAGTTCTTTGGAGTCATTGGTAGTTTTTCTTGTTGTAGTGTTTTTGGAGGTTGTTCTTAGTAAACCCTCATTTAGGAAGTAATGACCCCCCTTATTCTTTACCAATTCTTTTTGTGAGCTGGTTGATAGTGAGTGATACTGAATGCATAGAGGAAGGAGAAGGGATGCTTATAGGAGATTCCTTCCTAAAATCCTAATCCATTCCAGCTAGTTGAATATCAAAATCTGCCAAGAGAAGAAGAAGAAGAAGAAGAAGATCCACACCCCTTTGTTGATGCATTTCCTGATCTAACTAGCTTTGAAGTCTTCTCTAAAGACCAAAATCAGCTTGAGAACCCCTTTGCTTTGGAACTACATCAAGTAGGCATGGGTGATGCAAATAGGAACAGACCTAACCAACCAGCTTTTCCTTTCCCCATTGCCCATCAAAATGAAGTTGACAACATCAAGAACATCCCTGCTTCAATACTCCCCAAGTTTTATGGACTTTTCATAGAAGATCCCGATACCTTTTTATTTGAGTTTGACACTCTATAGGAGTTATGATTATACCACTGATGCCCATAGGCTTAAGCTATTTCCTACCACTCTGAAAGAGGATGCATTAAGATGATTCATGAGCCTAGATAGAGATACTATGGAAACTTGGGAAGACATGAAGACAAAATTCCTTGTGAGAGGATCAAAATAACTAGAGAGGTGTATGAGATCTACTACGGTTTTTTGTTTTCTGCAATCACCCTTGGCCCCTCTTGCGTCATATTGTGCATCATGCGTAGGAAGCCCCTCTTTTCTTGTCTGTACGGCCACATTTACTACGATTTTTTTTTGTTTCAAATGCCTTCAACCGGCTCTAACCCAGAAGTTCTTGCTAGTGTTAGCGGTTCGATGGTGTCGCTCAATGGCTCCTCCTTCGAACAAATGTTCCCGAAAACTTATTCTGAAAGTCTTTCACGAGGTAAGTGCTCTGATTCACCAGTTGATGTGGTTTTTCCTTTACCTTTACTATATTTTGATATTTCCTTTCAATGGCTTGAGCAATTCACCCTTGTTGGGTATTTTGTTGGGATAACTCCCCCTAAAAGTGTGCTTAAAGAATGGGTTAACAAGGCTTGGGTCCTTCATGGGGTCCGCCTTGATATGGTCCAAAATTTAACCAAGCGTTTCTTTTTGTTCCGCTTTGCAGAGGTCAATCATGTGCAGGCTATCTTAGCCCATGGGCCCTGGTATGTCTAGTCTTCTTTGTTAGTTTTCTAGGAATGAACCTGTGATTTTGTTGTCTCAGATGACACCAAGTTGCGAGTCTCGTTCTGGATTGAATTTCTTGGTTTACCCTTGCCTTGTGTGCCTTTTTTGAATAATATAGCTTACTCACTGGGGAAGGTTATTTGCATTGAGCTAGATAGGTTCTTTCAGGCCCGATCCCAAAAGAGGGTTTTTCTAGAAGTGGACCTTTCCAAAGATTTGAAAGACTCCATTGATATCCAAATTGGAGCTCTCTATCACACCCATAGGGTCACATATTTTAATCTGCCCAACACGTGCTATAGGTGTCAGTCATAAGACCACAAGATTAAGGACTGCCCTTTGGCAGTGCCTCGTACACCTTCTCTACCATGAGATGTTGAAAAGCCTCGTTCAATGGCTGCATCTACTACCAAACCTTATACAAAATGGGCTACGGTTGTGAACCGAAAGAATAAGTCCATTGGTTCTAGGTCAGCTCCCATGACCTCTGAACCAATGAAAGATGTTTCAAACCCTTCTTTGAAGGGGAAAGAAGCTCTGGTTGGAGTTGACCATGTTCCACTGCAGCCTAGGGCAAAGGCTATACCTTGGTCGATTGTTGTCATGTTAACACAGCCGAATGTTTCTTCTCCTTTGTCGGGAGCCCAAAGGCGGTCTCACAGCCCTTCCCCTCCCAAGGAAGAAGGGGAATATGTTCATGAAAAGAGGAGGATTTCCTCTTCGTCCATCCAGATTGGATATGTTCCACCAGAATTTTTGCAGAATCATTTCTCTTCTCCAAATAAAGAGGAATCAGATTTTGAAAACATGGAGGAGTTTCACTCATGAAGTTCCCCTCATGGAATGTTTGAGGTTTGATAGACCTCTCCAGGAAGTATTATGTCAGGGATACCTTGTGTAAGTACTCTGGTATTGAAGTGCTTTGTCTCCAAGAAGTTAAAATTTCTAGTTTTTTGCTTGTTGTGGCTTGTTGCTCTATTTGGCCAGCCAGTAAAATGTTTTGTGCTACTCATGATATTGGGCGTGGTGGAGTTGTCACCCTTTTGTCCCTATGGTGGCACTCTTGTGTGGTCAACCACAAGTCTGATCCCACTCATCGGCTCATCTGGATCCTTCTCAACATTGATAATCATTCATTTGGGATTATTAATGTCTATGCTTCTAATGATGTTGTGGAACGCTCTTTGCTCTGGCGTTGGATTGATGATTCTTTACAAGTTGCTACCTGGTTACTATGTGGGGATTTCAATATGGTGGAGATGTCATCTAACAAAGATGGCACTTTTCCATTCAGATGAACTGTTGGGGAAAGGGAGGCATGGTTTTACATGCGCAATAAATTGGGGTTTTTTCATCCCAATATTGGTCGCCGCCATTCTCATTCTCTGGCACACTTGGTGTAATTACAGAGCTGGTTTTGACATAATATTTAAGCGCCTTGATCGTGCCATGATCTCGGTGCAATATTTTTTCTCTTTTGACAGCTCCTCTCTCTTAGTTAAGCCATTAGTGGATGTGACCTTGTCAGACCACTTCCCCATTTATTTTTGCATTGAATGGGGGACTCGACAGCCTCGCATGTGTAAAAAAAAAAATTTAAACACGTTTTTACTCTACCACAAGCCTACCCTGGCCCACATTCATAGAGCCTAGAATTTGGAGTGCAAACTAGCTCATCATACAGGCTGGATTAATTGGTGGAATGAGGCTATCATTCGCACGGCTAGATTTTTGTGCATTTATAGGTGTCAGCTGGCTATTTTTCGCCAGCAATCTTATGAGTCTACCACCGCTGACCTTTGTGCTGCTACTGAGGCTTTGGCAGCCAGCCCTTTTTCTCCATCATTGCAAGTCAGCGTGGCAGAGTTAAGGCATAAGAAATAAATTATTGATAGAGTATGCTGCTAGAGGTGCGCAAATCAAAGCCCAATTACATTAGCTAAAAGTTGGTGATCGTGCCTCCAAAGAGTTCTTTTTGGCTCTGTGTACCAGGCACTCATCTCTGGGCATTAAAAAAATCAAAGATGGCAGTCAGGTGCTTTCTGAGCTGCTTGATATTCTCTAGGACTTTGTGCGTCATTATGAGAAAGTCTTCACTGCGCAAGAGTTCACGCCTATGCAACAGCAAGCCCTTCAAGATTGTCTTGCTATTGTGCCAAATAAGCTTTCTTCAACTTAGAATTTTTTTTGTGACCAACTGTTATCAGTTGATGATCTCAAAGAGGCTGTTTATTTCATGGCTGATGACAAAGCCCCAGGAATTGATGGGTTCCCTTGTGAATTCTACAAGGCCATGTGGGACTATATTGGGCACAATCTGCATCAAGTTTACTTAGAAGCTTTTCATTCTAATTCTCTAGATAACTTAATTAATAAAGGTAACATAAAATTCATACCTAAGCTTGGTGACCCAGAAGACATTTGCAACTGGAGACCTATCACGCTTCTTAATGTCTCCTACAAGATTATCGCCAAGTCTTTGGCTTTTAAAATCCGCCATCTTAATGGTCATTTATTCTTGTTATGTTGCAACTGGAGACCTATCACGCTTCTTAATGGTCATTTATTCTTGCTATGTTGCAAGCTTTGGGTTTTGGGCCCAACTTCATTCAATCTATTTGAATGCTCTTTGCGGATTCCTCAGCCTGTATCACCATCAATGGCCATCAATCCTCTGCCTTTGGACTCTTTCATTCCATTCAAAAAGGGTGCCCACTCGCCCCCTCTTTGTATGTGCTTCCAGTTGAGGGTTTTGGCTACCTCTTGGCCAACGCGATTTCCCAGCAGCAGGTCGAGGGAATTTCTCAACCCAACTCTCAGGCTCAGCTTGTTAATGGCCATTTTGTTGATGACTCATTCCTCACCCTTCTGGAGGAAGAAGATTCCATTACGGCAGCTCTTGAGTGTCTTAATACCTTTTGTCTTACTTCTGGTTCTGCCATCTAGTGGCATAAAACTTTGTGTTACTGACAATCTATCTTTCCTTCTCCACCTTGGTTGCAACAGTATGGATGGAAATGGATTGGGCCAGGAGAAATTTTTTTGTTTTTGGGCATTCCCTTTTCCTTTTAGGCATCTCCAGCTAAGCTTTGGCAATCCATGCTCTTCAGGATTGAGCAGAAGCTTGCTTATTGGATTACCAAGCCCCTCTCTTTGGCAGGGAAATTTCAGGTGTGTTCCAAAGTTCTGGCGGCCACCCATATTTATTATTCTCCTTGTTGGGCCCCTTCCAAAGCTACCTATGGCAAGCTTGAGAAATTTCTTAGAGACTTTCTTTGGTCCTCCTCTGAGTCTCACAGAGGGTTTCACCGTGTGGCTTGGGAATTCTACTGCCTTCCCAGAGACTCAAGAGGTCTCGGGTTGTTGTCTACTCAACGGCAAGGGACTACTTTGTGTGTTAAATAGATTATGCATGCCCTTACTGGGGACAAGGCCTGAAAAATCCTTCTCAAGCATAGTATTCAATCTGGCTTCCCTATCCATAGACCTACCTGGAAGGGGATTGGCTTTCAAACCCTTTTGTTCATGGAAGAACCAGCCTAGATTGTAGGGACATTTATGGCCAAAAGTATCTGGCGAGCTTGGGAGGCTGTCAAACCCTGGCTCCGTTGGGCTGGCTCTAGTTTTCGAGATGGGATTTCTCTCAACCAACACAATATTTGGTGGTCGCCTCTTTTTTCTTATAATGGTCAGTCATTGGCTAAGTCACCTTGGCTTAAGGCACTCAAGTTTCACAATAAGGGTATCCAGACCCTCCAAGAGATTCTTCATAGACCCACCATGTGTATTCTGGCATGGGAAGTTTTTCATTCCCAGTTCAGACTTCATTGCTAGGATCGTGCTACTTATGAGGGTCTGGTGAATGCTATTCCTATTGAGATGCTTCATAAATTTGGAATTCATGGGACCAAGCCTTGGTGGAAAGACTAGAAGTGGTATCCAAACACCCCTTTCAGAAATTACAAGCCTCAGCTCAGTAACAGGTGGCTCTCACCACATTTTCCTATGATTTAGAGTTTGAACCAGAGGTGGCTTCTTCAATCTCCCACTCATGTCTATTGTAAAATATTTGTTGCCACTTGGTCTACAAGTGTTGAGCCGAAACTTTCCCACTTTTCCTAGTGTATTATTTTCCAAGGCTTGCTTGTGGGTTCTCAGCTTGTTCACCTAGGGGTCTGGGACCCTCGTTGCCCTTTTTGTGGGAAAGCAGAGAGTTTTAAACATCTTTTATGGTTTTTTCCCAGAGCCCAGCAGCTTTGGACTTGGATTCATGACTTTTTTCAGCCCTTTAGGCTAGAGTCTTTCTCCTAGCATATGGTGTTGCTAGGAGATTCTCCCATATTTCCTACAAAATTCACCTAGCTTTGGCACACTTTTAGGGTGGAAATTCTTTTCAATATTTGGAAAGATAGAAATACTTGCATTTTTTCACATACTCAAATGGATATTAATGTATCTTTATATGCTAAAGCTATGATTTGCTCTAATGTGTTTTTACAGGTCCAGGTGCAAGCTAACAAAGTTGCACTTGAGGTTGCTCACCTTTAGGTTCTCCTAGATCACTTGGGTAATTCCCCTTGTACTGTTGCTCAAGTCCCCGCTTCACACACCTCTTCTCGTGGTTGGTCTCCCTCCAAGGGCCGGTAGCGGAGTGGCTCTGCACATCCTCATTCCCAGCCTCCTCTCTGGTAGGATTCTCGCACTAATCGACGAAACCGCTCTCCTTTGTCGTGGGCTAGCCAAGGGTGGCCTTCTAGCGGTGCTTCAAGGAGCGGTGGTGGTAGTTCTGGGTGGCCCTCTGATGACCCTCCTACTTCTGGCTCTAGTTGGCTCTTGTGGTAGTTTTTTGTCTAGCGCTTGCAATCTCGCCCTGGCACAAGGAAGAAGATAAAGAGAAAAAAGATGTTGATGACGGTTGGGGTCCTCCTCCTGATGTCACTCCAGACCCCACTGATGTATGAGGGGAAAATTTGGATGACAGAGACCCTCCTGGCTCTGCTAGCACTGATTTGGCCACTTAATGGCCTTTTTATTTACTTTGTAATTTTGGACTTCTAGGCTTCGCCCGTGTGACCTGTTGGTTTTTCTAGGCATTTCCCATTTGACTCTCAGGGTGTTCCCTTTTACCACCCATCCTTTTTTTGTGAACATGTATCTTTATATTTGAATTAATATAGATAGCTACCTATTCATCAAAAAAAATTCTTTAATAAATACAAGGAATATTACAGGGGCAACAACATGAGAGGAGGTGACATTTTCAGGATGCAGCAAAAGGAAGATGAGAGCTTGGAAGATTATATTGCAAGTTTTTTGTTTTTCCTACAAAAATCTCCACAACATACACTCAATGAAGACTCACAAAAATTTATTTTCCTGAGAGGAATCAATCATAGCTATACTAATGCCTTGGACCTCATGGGAGGAGGAGATATCTCTCAAGTTCTTTGGGAAGATATTAAGAAAATATGTCAGAACTACTCTATGGCAACTTCAAAGAAAGGGAGAGCTTACCAATATTCCATGGGTAAGTCAACTATCGGTGGAGTTTCAAGAATGGTGATTACTCATTTGTTGGAAGACTTCAAGAAAGACATTATAAATAATCTAGCCACTCAGCTAGATACACTTTAGGAAAAGAAGAAGCAAGAGGAGGTAGAGGCAATGTTGACAGAGTATTGCCCCCACTACAGACAAAAGAAGAGAGACTGCAGATGCAAGACAATAGCTAATCTTGAAATAAAGTAAATTCCACCTGAGTTCAAACCAATCCAAATTGAAGAATACCAAGTCTACTATGTTGCACAAAGAAAGCCTTGGGCTCCAAGACAAGGTATGCCACTGGATCTACTATCTTATGTTGGGCCATATTTTAATTCCTATTCATCTAGTAACCAATGGTAGCCCCCATATCCATCCAGCTATGGAAGATATCCACCACAGCCTTGGAGTAACCCTCCAAATGCTTGGTCCAATCATCAAAACTCTTCACCCCAGTGGCAGCAACCTCAGGCGAATTGGCAGCAATTTCAAAGGCATTGGCAACCACCTCCAAGAAATTGGCAGCAAACAAATCAATAGAGGGGAGGATAGCAATGGCCTTCCCAAACAACCAGTTACATGTAGCCACCTTCTCATCCCTAGCAGCATGTTATAATTCCTCCACCTACTAATCCAAGCTCAAATGCACCTAAACCTACTCAACTACCAGCTCAGCCCACACCCAATCTAAATAACAAACCACAGCAGCAGCCTACATACTCGGCTGATTCAAATCAATTCCCTACATATGTTGTGAGTGTAAGTGACATCCACTTGAATTCAGGAACTACTCTACCAGCCCCTTCCAAGCCCATTATCACTAAGCTTCATGTGGAAGAGGAGGAGGAACCTCTGAATGATCCTGTTCAGCCAAGCGTACCTAAAAATCCTGAACTAGTCCAAGTCAAGGAGACTGAACAAGAACCTCCATTTCCTTAGAGATTGGAAGTTTCAAATAAGGAAGAAAAGGAGGATATAACTTTTGACATCTTGGATCAACTGAAGCATATATGTGTCCAGATACCTCTTTTTCAAGCCATAAAAGATGTTCCAATCTACGACAAGGCAATCAAGGAAGCATGCCTCAAGAAGCCAGGTAGGAAAATGAAAGACCCAACTACAGTTCATGTGGTGGGACAACTAGCTGACATCATGCTTGGAAAAGTAACTATCCCCAAGTATAATAACCCAAGTAGTCCTATGGTAGAATTTTTTATAAACAGAATCTAAGTAAAGAATGCTATGATTGATTTAGGGGCAGCAATAAATGTAATGACCAAGGACTTTCTGCAGCAGCTAAATGTTGCAAGCATGAGATCTACTCCTACTATCCTATAGCTTGTTGATAGCTCTATTGTTAAGTCTGATGATGTAGTGGAGGATCTTGTGGTACTTTTAGACTCCTTGGAGTACCCAGCAGACTTTATGATTCTTTATCCTAAAGCTACACTAGGCGGGTATCCCATTATTCTTGGAAGGCTATGGTTAGAAACTGCAGATGCATACATTGGATGTCGGCCAGGTGACATGACCATTTTAGATAGGAAGAGCATGAAAAATTTTGTTCTATATCCTCCTGCTCAGCCATCTCATGATGAAGATAATCCTATATGGCCACATTATGGTGAAGAGGCCGAGGAAGTTAATTATGTGGCACAGCTTATGCTGCTAGGTAGAATTTCTTTCATGCAACTCCAAGATGACGATGAATTATTGGCTAACATCATTCAGAACCATTGTGAAGTGGAGGAAGAATCATCTTCTCATTCTACTACTCTAGTCAAGACACTTCTGCTTGCTCTTCCTGCAACCACTATTCCTGCAGACGTTCTTCCTACAACCACTCTTCCTACAGCCATTGTTCCTGTAGAAAAACTTCCTACAGCAACAAGTATGTCCCATACATTTCTTCCATATGAAATAAAGGTACCATGTGTTTTTGAAGTAGCCATGATAGAGTTAACTACACAAGTACAGGTGTCAGAAGGAAAATATCTAAATGTTAACAGTAAACTAAGTGAAGAACAACAATTATTGATGGAAAACTTATTAAGGACCCATCAGCATGCATTTGCATGGGATTATCATGATATGAAGGGATTGGACCCTAAACTTTGTACACATATAATTTACATCAGAGATGATTGCACCCTAGTATGACAACCACAAATAAGAATTAACCCTGCACTAAGAGAAATTGTAAAACGAGAACTGCAGAAATTATTAGATGCAAGATTTATCTACCCCATTTCAAATAGTCATTGGTTGTCTCCATTATTGATTGTGCCCAAGAAAGGAGGGAAATGGTGAGTTTGTGTTGATTACAGGGAACTCAATGTTGCCACCAACAAGGACCACTTTCCCTTACACTTCATTGATCAAGTTTTGGACACACTTGCAAGAAAGTCATATTTTTCTTTTCTAGATGGATTCAGTGGCTAAAACCAGATCCAAATTGCACTAGAGGACCAAGAGAAGACCACATTTACCTGTCCATGGGGGACTTTTTCCTACTCAGTACTCTCATTTGGCTTATGCAATGCACCTACAACCTTTCAAAGGGTAGTCATTAGCATATTCTCAGGAATTTCTCATGATTGCATGGAAATTTATATGGATGACTTTACCACTTATGGTGTTGATTTTAATCAAGCGTTGAAAAATCTCAAGAGAGTCCTACATAGATGTGAAGACCAAAACTTGTCCTTAAACAGTGAAAATTGCTTCATGATGATGCAGGAAGGTGTAGTTCTTGGCCACTACATCTCCCACAATGGAATTCAAGTAGATCCAACAAAGATTGAGGTAATCACAAATCTTCCCACACCTACAAAATAGAAGGATGTTAGGATTTTTTTGGGTCATGCAGGATATTATAGGAATTTCATCAAGGGTTTCAACAAGGTAGCAGCACCATTGTATACTCTTCTCACTAAAGATGTTGAATTCTAGTGGATTGAAGCTTATGACAAGGAATTTTCTAAATTGAAGGCAGCTTTGATTCATGTTCCTGTACTCAAAGGGCCTAATTGGGAACTTCCTTTCCAAATCCATACTAATGCATGAAATTATGCCATAGGAGAAGTCTTAGGACAGAAAGAAGGAGCTATTGAAAATACCATTTAATTTGTCAGCAAAAATTTACAAGGAGTTGAATTCAATTATACAGTGACATAGAAATAAATGTTGGCAATGATTTATGCACTGAACAAATTCAGACATTACATAACAGGTTACCAAATCTTTGTGCACACTGATCATGTAGCCATTAGATATCTCGTGAATAAACCTTTGATCACAGGTAGGCTGGTGAGATGGTTATTGTTAATGTAGGAGTTTTATATAACCATTGTGGATAAGCCAAGGAAGGTCAATGTTGCAAATTTTCTTTCAAGGCGACTACATCAAAAGAAAATCAGCCCATAGATAACTCTTTTCCTAATGAGCATCTATTCTCCCTTAGTATACAAACACCCTGGTATGCTGACATAGCCAATTATTTGGTCACAGGTAGAATTCCTTCTCACTTCTCTCCAAAAGAGAAAAGGGCGCTCATTGAAAAATATTTTCCTTTCTCCTGGATTGTTGGATGTTTGTTTTATACTGGACCAAACCATGTCATGAGGAGATGTGTGAGAGAAGATGAGACATATGACATTTTGCATGCATGCCACAACAAACCATGTGGAGGAAATTTTGCAGCCAAGAGGACAGTAATGAAGGTTTTGAACACAGGATATTATTAGCTAACACTCCACAAGGATGCAAGAAGGTATACCAGAAAATGTGATAGATGTCAAAGAATGGGCAAACCAACTAGATCTGATGAGATGCCACTTTTCCCTCAGCTAGTAATCACCCCTTTTGACAAGTGGGGATTGGATTTTGTAGGACCCATTGACCCTCCATCAAATGGTAAGTCTTATATCTTGCTATGCATTGATTATGTGACAAAGTGGGTAGAAGTTAATACCATGAAGCATGCAAGAGATAACAAGCTTGCAAAATTTCTTTATGAGGATATTTTCACAAGATATGGAGTTCCAAGAGAAATAGTGACTGATCAAGGGGCTCAATTCACATCAACCTTTGTTGCAGCACTAGTCAATGAATACAACATAAGGCACAGGAAGTCTACTCCTTATCACCCCCAGGCTAATGGCCAAGTTGAGGTGACCAACAAAGAAATTGAAGCCATTCTAACCAAAAATGTAGCTATTCATAGAAATGATTGGGAAAATAGATTACCAGAAGTTGTTTGGGCCTATAGGACAACCTGGAAAACAACTACAAGCTTCACTCCATTTGAGTTGTTGTATGGAAAGATAGCCATGATTCCCATTGAATTTGAATATAAGACTCCTAGGACTGCAGTAGATTTGGGGATGGATATTTCTAAGGCATAAAGAGAAAGAATCATGCAGCTAAATGCTTTGCATGAGATAAGAAGAGTATCCATGCATCATACAGAGGTAGTGCAGAATCAAAGAATCAAGTGGCATGACAAATTTATCAAGGACAAGAAATTCCAACAGGAGATTGGGCCTTGCTCTATGACTCAAGATATCAAGACAATGCAGGAAAATTACAGAGAAGGTGCCTAGGACCATATGAAGTCATTGAGGTCTTTCCTAATGGATTTTTTCAACTTACTACCATTGACCTTGTCAGATTCAAGTTACTTGTCAATAGCCATTGCCTTAGATTATATCACAAGCCAGCTTCCAAAGAAGAGTTCCTATAGCAATTTACCTAGCATTCAGCACCTAAGTTTCCTACAGCCGAAGGAAGTGGACCTAGTGTCCCTCCTAGATAATTAAGGTATGTACTTGTCATAATAAATACTTTTTCTCTTGTGGAAGTCCATTTCTTCACCCATCTGCACATTCACCCATCCATCACCACCTTCCTCTCTCTTCCATCACTTCATTCCACCTCACCTCATTCCACTTTTTTTTCATTAATTGCTTAATTTATTCCCTAAAAAAGGTGAACGGTACTTTCTATGTGATCTTTGCAACAAATCCTCCACACATTCAGGTATGTGTGCATTAATTGCTATCTTTTAGTCATCTTTTAAGTGCATTCATTTAATCATTGTATGTTAGTATATAAATTCACATAACATGTCATTATTCCCTGTCAAATCACCACTCCCATCTCACATGTACAAACACATGTCCAAATTTAGGTTGGGGGGAAGAAAAAGATGTGAATATATTGCCCATGTCTCAATTCATGCTAGGCTAGGTCAGAAAATTTTAAATGAGCCAATTTGAAATCTGAGTGAGAAGACAGATCGCATGTGTAAAGTGACACTAACTGCAGCCACCATTTCTTTGCATCATAATTCTCCTTTATCACTCCTTTTCTTGCCATTATTGACCCTGTCGTAATCCTGAGTTGCAAACAAAAAGGTAAAATAAAAGAAAGGGAAAATTTAGTCGATATTGGCACTGGATATTTAGCAGGTATTGCAGGAAGGTGTATGGCTTTCAGACAAGAATTACAGGAAGGAAATTTTGCAGAGTGAGTTTATTGCAGGCAATGGGAGGAGGGATAATTCGAAATGAGCCCTCGGTTCATGATGTTTTATTGCAGGATGCACAATGCCTAGCCGAATTTAGAAACTGTGGATGGTTAGATTACTTCCTAAAGCTAGATGGATTTGATGAAAGCATTGCACTAGAATTCACCCAGACATTTTCTAAAGGAAAATCCATAGTAAAAGGGTTGGAGGTTGTGGCAACTAAGGAAAGAATTACAGAGGTTACAGGGTTACCTGCTGATGGTGAACATTACCCTGCCTCCATAGACACCAAGTCAGTTAGGGCCGAATTTATAGTACATGGTGACCCTCCAATCAGTGTGGATAAACAGGGTGCAAAAAGAACCTCTCTGCCTAAACCATGGAAACAGGCAGTCGTCTACATTATAAGGTATCTCACCTATGAAGGTTGTCTATCGAACCTGCATTCAATACATTTCAAACTCTTGAGTCACACGAGGCACAGGAGGAGGATGAATGTGCCTAATGTTCTATACAATCTTCTCTCAATCATGGCAACTAAGACCCAAAAAGGTAGGGACAATTTTGTTTCTCACCATTGTCTAATTAAATTGCTAGTTGAAAAGTCTTTGCATGATCAAATTGGAATGACCTAGGAAGAATTTATAAATGTTGATCAAATTAGACCTGAGCACTTGCAACCTATGGTTTTGCCTCAACCTTGTAGGTCTAGCAGGAGATTGAGCAATGTTGAAGCCACTCTTGGTGCTTCAACCCCTGGCGTAGGCCCTAGTGTAAACCCTCTTGCAGTAGAAGAAACCATAGAAATTAGTTCTTCTAGAACAAAGCACGCAGAAAAATAAATCTCCTCCTCAAATTTTGATGATGACGTTCCACTTGGCACCCTGGTGAAAACTAGGGCACAAAAGAGAGAATTAAAAATGAGAAAAGGAAAGGCCAAAAGGTGTTAATGTAATTAATTAATTATTACACTAGCTTAAGTTAACTTAGGTCATGCATCATTTAGTCCTAGGTTAGATTTTAATAAATCATTTAATAAATGGGATAATATTCCCTTCCTTGTTTGTAGGGATAAGATTCCTTCTAGAAGATGATTTTTCCTTCTAGAACTTATCTCAATATTTAATAATTTCCTAGATAGGGTTCACATGTTGTCACATGTTGTTAGATCATGACACATGGCAACATCTCATACATATTAGGTTTTCTTTCTTGCCTATATAATCAGGCAACTTGTTCATTTGTAATATATCAATTAATCATATCAATAGAATCTCTATTGTGCATGCCTAGTTGCAACACTTTCTTTGTGGTTGATCATCTTTCCTGGAAAAGGTCCTCCATTGAAGACTGCAACTTCAGGGACCCTATGCATCAATAATCTCAACATGGTATCAGAGCTTGTCCAGTGAAACGTCAACCCTCAATCAAGAAAGTTGGTGTGCCAGATTCTTTGCAGGCTTGAAGGTTTCCATTGCAAGCTACTTGAGTCCACCCAAGGACCAAGCTGATTTTTGAAGCAGATAGAGTTAGATCTAAGCTCACCATTTTCTTCAGAAGGCCTCAAAACCCTAGGATCACCTGCCTATTCATCAAAATCGGATACATCATCCCGGGAGCCATTAGAGGTATTTTTTAGGGTTTGCAAAATCAATCGTACTATCTGTACAATTTGCAGTAAAAATCACCCCAGTCAATTGTCTTCTGAGGCAAAAAAAAATTAATTGTAGGCCATTTTTCATTTCAGAACAAATGGGCTTATTTCATATTTGTTTGGCAAAAAATCATATTTTCTATAGTTGCAGAAAAATAATTTCAGGCGACCTTCAATTTTATTACACTGTCAGCATTGGGGTTTCATTTTAAAAAAAAATCCATCGGCTTTAATATTCTATGGTCAGCATTGATATTTGATTTTTGTAGATTATATTAATTTATCAGCATTTAAATTTTGAATTGCCATTCAAAGGCAATATTCAAAATTTGTTTTGTTAGTTTTTCAAATCATTAGTCTGCAAAGAAACATTCGTCGACTACAAGGACTGTACCATGGTCATCCCATCACATCAACGGTTGTACCATCTCGTCGGCTCTATTCTTTCGGTCGCCTCATCGCCGGTTGCTATACCCGTCGGTTTTCGTGTTCTTCCTGACAATTGTTCCCACGCCGACCGGCCCAATTACTCTCATCGTAGGCTTCTTTCTATCTACCGGGGCCTCTTCCAACCGAATTTTTCCACTGGCACCAGTGCTCACCCCACCAACGAAGTCTCGGTCATATCAACAACCAATGACTCTGCTCTATCTAGCAGCGCCACCCCGGCCCCACTCTGCTCTGCCCTGCGACACTTTTTTTTTGCCTATGTTTTCACTGTAGTCATATTGGAGACTGAGTTCTAGCACCCAGGGGGCTTAAATTTTGACCCTCGTTAGCCTGTCGAGTGCCTCATATAGGCCTTTTTTTTGTTTTATCACAACTTTCACCCACGGTGTCAAAAATTAGCAAACAAGATACCGTCAGAAAGAGAATTTTGTCTACTTTCCAGTGGTACAATCCATTATGTGAAATTTTTCTTGTAGAAAATTCTATAGTCAACTAAAGTCAAAACCCTAATCTGGACTCAGGGGCTCATATCTTCACAACCGTTCATCAAATTTCAGTGATTCCAGCGACATTCGAGAGATATTTCAATGCTCTTTTCATCAGTTCAGACACCTTGAACAGTTTCAACTCCAGGTACTCTTGCATTGATTTTTTCAGTTTGGTGCATTTGATCAATAACTTGGATATCCTAAAGCTTGGGAAAATATTTTTTGATCTGGGTAGCATCACTTCAGTTGCACATCATCCTTGGAAGCTTCTATTTGTTGTTGAAGGGCATTTGTCTTTGTGTTTGTGGAGAAAGTTCATTATGGGGCTTGCATATACTCCTTCTTTGGTTATGTTGCACAAGGATAACTATCAACAATGGGGAGATGGGATTAGCCACCATCTCCAATCACTTGATCTATTGCCTCATCTGTATGGTATAGTTCTTCATCCAAGTGAAGGTATTCATGAATTTTCTTGGAGTTGTTGCAGATACACTGTCTTGGAGATCATTTCTATGCAAGTTGATTGTGATGTTTTGAATGCTATTGATCATTGTGATTGTCCTCATATCCTTTGAGCTAAGCTTTGGGAGATATATGGAGGATCAGACACTCCAACCTTCCCCGATGGTCAAGATTCAAAATATCATTCTTCAGATCAGGTACCCCACATTGATATTGTTGTGCAGGAGGTTGATTGCCTTGAATCTTCCAAAGAGGTTGACAAGGTTCCTTCAGGTGCTTCCTATCCATCAGAGATAGTTGGTATCCCTTCACATTCAGTGATTCCTTGTCCAGAGTCATTTATTGAGGCTTCCACTATCATTCATCATGACACCTTCAGTTTTCCAGACTTGATATCACAGGATGGCTTCATTTCAGGTTTGGAGGAAATTCTTGAGGGGATATCACTCCTCTATTTAGATTCCACTTTGGAGAGTTCTCTTGAGTCTCCTCATCCTTTTTTCTTGACCTTGATTGGGAATCTAGAGACTATCTTGGAGGCACTTGGTTTCTCTTTAGAGATTTCATATCTAAGACTTCTTCCCTATCATTCCATTCAGGACTTGAGGTTTCTTCAGCATCTACCATTGGATTTGTTTCAAACTTCTTTTGGTGGTTTTGAGGACACTTCATTCAAGAGGGGCAATCAAGTCTCCATCACATCCATCACATCATTGTCTCTTGATATTGTTCAACATCAGTTTCCACATCATCCTGGTTTATCACCCTCTTCATTGATTGTGGCATCTTCATCTTCAGGCAAGGATACATTTGAGCAGAGTTCAGAGACGTCATCAGCATCCACATCCATCCTTCCTTCCTTCAATTCCTATCTAGAATGGGAAGCATCACTACACTTGCACTTGGTTTTGTTTCTTTCGAAAGGGAGACATGTTTTTCGACATTGGATCTTGTTTTATCTTCAGACACTTGCCATCTTTGCAAGTGATATCATCTTCTGGGAGGGCTATATAGTCTCTCTATTTCCTCCCTATGGGGGGATAATGTATTGTATCCATGTGACGGATGGTGTACTTGGGGGGTATTTGGGAGTCCTCCATCCTTCCCATCCTATCTCACATTTTTTCTTCTTCATCTCCTTTTTGGAGAGGGGTTTTGTTCCCACTGGTTTTTCCCCTTTTCTCTGGTTGTGGGAGATTTTTTGCATCTATCATGTACATGGGTACCTAACATGGCATCATAGTCGGGACCCATCTTTTCATCATCTTGCATAATCATTGTATTTTCCTCCCTAAGTTGAACTTATGGGGGGTGTTAGTATAATTAATTAATTATTACACTAGCATAAGTTAACTTAGGCCATGCATCATTTAGTCCTAGGTTAGATTTTAATAAATCATTTAATAAATGGGATAATATTCCTTTCCTTGTTTGTAGGGATAAGATTCCTTCTAGAAGATGAGTTGTCCTTCTAGAACTTATCTCAATATTTAATAATTTCCTAGATAGGGTTCACATGTTGTTAGATCATGACACATGGCAACATCTCATTCATCTTAAGTTTTCTTTCTTGCCTATATAATTAGGCAACTTGTTCATTTGTAATATATCAATTAATCATATCAATAGAATCTCTATTGTGCATGCCTAGTTGCAACACTTTCTTTGTGGTTGATCATCTTTCCTGGCAAGGGTCCTCCATTGAAGACTACAACTTCAAGGACCTTGTGCATCCATAATCTCAACAAAAGGAAATTGGTAGAAAAAGAGGTATCAAGTTCTAAGAAGAGGAAGGCTGACACTGTTCATCCTACAGCCAAACAAAAATGTGAAAACCTTCGCAGGAAATCAAGATTAGCTAGGCCAGTGTTTGGTACACCTCCATAGGAAAGCCCTAAGTCTAGAGAAACACCACAAGAGGACATAAAATCTCCAATGGGGTAGGAGAATGTAGAGGAGGAAGATATATTTAAGGCAGCAGCAAACATAACATCGGATGACCTTGCCAATATTGCAAAACAAGTTGAAAATCAAGAGTTTGAGGAAAATCAGGATTTCCTACAGCATGAGAAAGAAGTCCTATAGCAGGAGTTCCTACAACAACAACTAGAACTAGAGCAAGAGTTCCTGCAACCATAGCAAGAACAAGAACAAGAGACCCTGCAGCGAGAAGTGGGAGAAGAAACAACCCCCGCAGCCAAACACAACTGGATAGCCTGAGTCCATGCAGATAGTACTATATGGGGAGAAACCATTGACAAAAATACTGGTAGGAATTCATAATCCTCCTAATTTTATAGTACATACGACAATTTTGAATTTATGGAAAGAAATACAAAGGAGGGAAGAAGAATGGAAAAAGGAAAAACAAGAATTGAAGGAGGAAATTCAAAAGAGAGATGAGGAAATTGAAGATAAAGATGCAAAAATTGCCACCTTGAAGAAGAGGGTGGATGATATGGCAACCTTGGTACCAAATATTTTGGAATGTAGGACCCTCCAAGGGTCTATGCTCTGCACCTGAAAGAGAAATATCTCTCTTTTAAGCTATCAAGGATTGTCTCAGGTTTGAATCCTTCTATTGACACTCCTAATGAATTTTTCAATGCTTATAGGATTGCCTCCCCTGAAATGAAGAATTTTCTATGTGAGTTTTACTTGCATAATTATGTTGTAACTAATGACCATAATTAGAATTCGTTGTTGTATGTTGGGGATGTCCAATTAAGGGCATTTATGTCTTGGGTACAAAATGAAATTAGTTGGGGACAGCAACATGGGGCTTATAAGCAATTGGATTCTAACATCCCTCTGCCCATTAGGGTTGAATCAAGCAACCCAAGGGATATTTACAGAGAATGACACATAATATTTTTTAGACCTAGTTATGGCAATAGGATTATGCCTTGGATTGAGGCAGTTTATAGTGAGTATGAGGTAAAGGCAACAGTAAAGGAGGAAATTATGAGAGGATACCTATCACAAAGATGGAATAGCCTAATTGATGAGTTGAAATAGGTTGAACCTCATTCCATCAACAATCATGTTGAAGCACTAAAAAGGATTAATAGGTATATTCAGATTGGGAGAATGAAGGGGCAATTTTGGCTTCCCCTGACTTTCTAACCACCAATTCTCATGTGGCCCATGTCAAACTTTAGGTTCTACCAGTATGACATTGTTGCAGAAAAATAGAGATGGAGCAGATTTGATAGATTAGGAGGATTCTATTGGGACCCTGATTCACACTCAGCAGACATTGATGTTGGATAGCTATTAGTTGCAAATTTTAGAGTTTTGACCAAGCAAAAGAACAACCCTTCCCCTACTAGAAGACTAGCAAAATGTTAGGTTGGGGGGAGTGATGAGCCTAGTTTTTGGTCCAATTTTGGGTAGAATCTATAGTTTATTTGTTGGCAGTTGTCATGGACTTTGATACTAAATGTTGATATTTTCATAATGTTTCCCTCAAACTATAGACATTGGGCTTAATCCTATTTCTGCAAGTTTTAATGACATTGGCATATTATGTGGATTATCTATATCGATTTTGCATGTGGTTAATGAATGTTCCTTAAGGTGGTTATAGATATGTAGTTATTGTGTGTACTGACATTGTCGTACAGATTTAATTTGAGGATGCTAAGTTGAGGAAAACATCGCCAACTAGGCATGCACCATAACATCTAGCAAAGGAATCACTCAAAGGTCAAAGGAGGTTGACGGAAAAATATTCCTCATGCAAAATGAATGTAACCACCTTGTAGTGGGCTTTAATGTTGGTTGAGCAGATGTGGGAATTACTGTTGTGCTAAATCTATGTTTGGACCTACATTTCTAACCAAATTCCATGCACACGTAACCGCCACCACTCCACTTTCTTTGTTTTCCCTAAATGGCATCCTCCCAGTCGTGGAGTTGACTGCCTTGTTTAGTTGATAATATAAATAAAGATTTGATGCTCCTTCTTAGGGGTTGCACGATTTCATATTTTACTTACACTCTCAAGTTTTTAGTAATACAAATACATTACTCTTTTGTACTCATGATTTACAGTGAATAAAATAAAGTTCTAAGTTTGAGCATCTAAGTTCTCATTAGTTTTAGAGGATACTTATCCAAGGGGTCCCACTTGGTGAGTAATCCATCCTCTTAGTTTAGTAATAATTAATTATTACTTGTTTAATAATTAGTTACAAATCTAGCATTGACTGTTCCTACAGCCACTAGAATTCCATTATGTGATTGTTCATGCAGCCAAAGCAGACAGAGTAGTGCCCTGTTTGTTGCTTAGATTTTCATTTATGTTATGCATTTTAGTTTGATGTAGTTGTTGATTGATGATTGGCATTATGGTATTCCCTTCTAAGCAATTTACTTTCAGTATTGTGAGTTCCTTAGTTGTAGAATGAAAATGGCTACTTCGAGTTCCTAGTGCACATACTATGCTCACTCATTTCAAGTTCACGTCCCTAGGTTGAAAATTTAAATTCACCTTCATGATGATTGAAATGGCTATTCAGGTTAGATGTCCAATCTCTGAATCATGGTTGTAAGGGCTTAGTTATTAAATCATTGTAGGAGGCCAACAAAGGGATTGAGTACATTTGACATAAACAAAAAAAGATCATTCACATGTAGTTGCATAATCATTATCATATCATACATACATTATAAAGTATTATCATAGGTCATCCATCCATGCATTAGATCATTTATTTGCATTAGAAAAATACAAAAATAAAGTGCATCAAATCTTATCTACATGATCAAATCCATCTCATATACCATAAAGCATCATCCATAAAGCTATATAGAATCATAATCCATGCATCATCATTTCCTTATTGCATCCATACACAACCATGGCATAATCATATAAATATCACATAGCGTATAGAGCAGAAATCAAATGCATTCATCGTAAACATTCATCATCAAAGCATGTAGACAACATATAGATCAATAGTCTCCGCTATATCTCATATAATCTCAAAATAATCAATGTCAAGTATATAGTGATATCACAAAATATAGAGAGATACATCAACAAAATGGCAGGGAATCATAAAGTCCCTGACTATATAAGTGAATACATCAAGTCTCAGTTCATCAAATGTGAGCGCAAAAGCTACGTGCTACTCCCCCCATACATTGTAAGCCTTGTTGTGCCTACTATTGCACCACCAGATGGACCAGCTCCTGGATCTATGTCTGATGGATCTTTAAGAAGTGGCCCAGTCACACCCCTTCTAGTAGTCTGTGACTAACTCCGACCTGACCTAGTACTGACAGATTGTGCATAACTAGGGGCACGCCACTCTGCACGAACCGCCTGATAATATAGTGATCTATAATACTCTATCTCTTGGACTAAATGTCAAACCTCTATGAGCATATCCCCTGCAGTAGTCCCCTCGAACACTCTATGTAATCTCTCAACTAGGGCCTTTTCATGCTTACATTTTTGTCTCACGGCATCTCTCTTTGTTGTCAGAGAGGCAATTTGCTTGTGTGCCTGTGCCAGTTGTCCCTATAAGCCCTCCACCTATAATTGTAAGGCATCTATTTGTGCTTGTTGTTGATGGGAAGGAACATGAATCTGAACCTGGGATGGTCCTTCCCACTACTATCCCAAGGGAGCCATAGATCTCCTCCTCTGAGGTACTCTTAAATCAAATATTTTTCTGCCACCCGCATATCCACCATCTCCATCATCCCCTCCATCTCCAGCATCTCACTCTTCATCATCACCATCACCCCCATCCCTCCTCCATCTCGGTGCATGCTGCGGTGCTCTATCATCATCATTAAATGTTGGTACGGGCTCATCAAGACTAGATATCCTTGTTATGACATGTGTGAAAAAATACTCGGCATAGTCATCTATCATCACACCAGCTGTAATCTATGGGCAATAATCCCATACCTGTGCCTACAATCCAAAATACTCCTCACAAGCAGTATCATAGGATATGGCGGCTCCCCACTCTAGAATATCTTGTTGTCTTCGAGTATATAATGCAACTCCCTGGGGCATCCCCTACACTCGACCATATTGACGAAGCACCCTCATGAGCATGAATTATTCAATAAAAAACTGGGTTCATCCAATCAAATACCTTGAAGTGCAAGATCATCCTCAGGCCACTGCTCACAATATAAGTATGGTCACCATGTGACGGTCTCCAAATCATCAAGCACTCGCTGCCAATACTCCAATTTTCCTAGCTTGTGTTGGACAATACCACCTGAGTACTCGAAGACATACAGCCTACACCAGATGTGAAATCATATCCCAAGTCTTCGGGTAGTGCTCCCGAGACTGAAGAACTCGTAAGTCCTATAATCATGACATATCACAAATCAACACTTTATCAATCAACCTATCAATCAATCTAATCAGCTCAAATGAGATTTCAATCAAATCTCATAGAGCGTCTATCATTGACTCTCATCCATCATGAGATTAATCATCATCTACCATATCATTGACTCTCATCCATCATGAGGTCAATCATCATCTATCTTATCAAACATCACCAAAACAATGGCTGACACGATCATCAAGCATCAAATGCAAGGAGAAAAATCAATATTTCATCAATTCTAGTGTCAATGCGCCAAAACAACACATCTATGTGCTAGAACAATGGATGTGCTACAAAAATCCATCAATGCGTTGAAACAGACCATCTATGTGCTAAAAACCTAAATGCACTAAAATAGACAACAGATGTTCCACTTTGTGACATAAATGCACTAAAAAAATTCCATCTATGCGCTATGTCGAGGAAAAGATGCGCTAAATCTATCAATGCGCTAAAACAAGGAACCTATGCGCTATTTCAAAAAACATATGCACCAAAACGTACTATTACAGATTTTGAAAACATGAAAATGCGTGAAAAAAAAATTCAAATTTCAAAAGGTGGTTTCTCAAGGTACATACTGAAGGTCCATACGTGGCAGGGCAGTTGTGTCGTTGAACTCGCTCAAATCAATGTGTGGTATGGGATCACCATCTTGCTAAAGTGCTCAATTGGCTCAAATCAGTTAATAGAAATGAATTCAAATGAACTCCCTTTTCACCTTTTTTATCTTTTAAAGGGGTAAATGGAGTGTATTTAAGTGGGATTATTTTTATTTTCAAAAAGGCATCAATTAATCAATTGGTAGGGTCGGTTATCTTTATCGGGAGATAAATCGTCTCAAAATTCTAAAAATTTGAAAATCCTCATAAAATCATAAAAAAATTTAAAATCCTAAAAATTAAAAAAAAAATCCTTGATATATCTCCCGAGGGGGCATATAGGCATCATCACTTGAAAATTAGCATCTAGGGCATATCGACAATTTTTATTAGCACTATCAGCAAATTTTTCTTTGAAGCAATGTTTCGCAAACACATCACTTCAAAGAGAGGCAAAATGTATACACTCAAATTTGGTTTGGAGGATTAATTAAATACAAGTTATTTAATTAATAATCTTTAATTCTTCTACTTATAAATAAATTGAAATAATTATTTATATAGTTCATTTTCTCTAATTCTTCCTATCCTAAATCATTTTCTCCATATCTTAATTAAATGAACAAATTTAATTAGTTTGTTTTATTTAATTAACCTCCTCTCATTAAATTTGAATTTTAAATTTTCTAATTTAAGCACGTCTACTAAGTTCTTCCCACCTTCCACCTCATCATGTGTCTCAAGAAATTAAATATTTCTAATATTTAACTTGGCATTTATCCTCAACAAATTCTAACTATTTTTTGACACTTGGCCTTAATTTCCATTTTATTCCTCTTCACACTTGGCAATTTTTCTTATGAAGGGAACACACTCCCCTTTTCTCTCTAACCTCTTCATCTTCAATCGTTCATTCTCCAAATCAAATCCAGACCGTTGATTTCTGTCACCTAAGCTCATGCCTTGGAAAATCTATAAATAGGCCCTCATTTACAACAAAAAAAAGAGAGAGAGTTGAGCATTTGTAGAAATTACATTTTGCAAAATTTTAATTAGCATTGTCATTTTTGTGAGCATTTTAGTATTAGATTTTAGCATCAAGTATTTTAATCATGATATTTTCATTAGCAACATCTTAATTACAACATTTTCATCATATCATTTTCATACAGCATCATAGCAGCATTATTATCTTTGCATATCATCTACAGCTAGTTTATCAATCATGCAATGTAGGAAACATCTCTTGTATTTCTAGCATCTCTCATTCTTCAAGTTGTCATTTGGAAAGTCATGTGCACAAACAATTTGAGAGCAAAAATAACTTAAAGAATCCTTGGAGATAGAGGACAATGAGATGCCATTGAGGAATTGTTGTTTTAATTTTATTGTTATTTGAGTTCCTTGATATAATGTTTCATTGGTGTGTTTTATGGGTTTTATTTCCTTATTCACATTATTCATACACACAAGAATATTTTCCCTTTATTCTGTATGTTTTGAAAACTAGTGGCACTTTCAGGGAAAGATAACACAAGGGTTTTGATTGTTGGTTGTTGACTGGAACCAATTTGAATTTTTGCTCTGACAGAATTTGATTCTAACGCTACTATTTGTTGAACTTGTTCTATTTTATGTAGGACAGTATGTTCAATAGCAACTTCTTGTTGCAGTACTAAGATTTGTTTCAACAAATCCATTCATTTTGAGTTATTCAAGTAGAAATATCAACAAGATAGAAACGGTCTTAGGGTGCATTGGCTCCCCAGATATAAACTAAAGGGTTTTGATAGAAAGTCTGTTAGAATCCCTGCAAATGAGATGGAACCTTTCAATATAGATACCTTTGAGGATTGTTCCATAAGAACATATTATGCTTTGTGTCAAGTCCTAGGAGGTGATGTGCAAAAAAGAGTACCAATATCCCTCATGTACATGGCAGTGGATATTTAAAATCCCCTAGTCAATGTTGAATTTCATTTTGCCACTTTTATTGCTAATACTATCCATAAACAATCAATATAAATCAAGAAAAGCAACAAAGTGATCAATTTTAGATGGTATTCTTTGTTGTGCCATATGTTCTTATGTGCAGGAAGAGAGAAGTGGGATATTTCCCCACAAATTCACACAAATTATGGAAAGGGAAGTCTTATTATTGTCCAATGTTGGACCCACATTTGGGATACACACTGTGAAGCATCAAGTTTTGTATTGTTTAAAAACCACTTTGTGAGGAAGGTGCTTGCACATTTTGGAGTTGGAGAGATCAAATTGCACAAGGAAATTTTGGATTTCCTTAGGCCAAAGGACATGGTATCAGAGAAGGGAATCCAACACAATTGGGGAGATTGGTATTTCCATAGTGACTCCTTGGTCAGTAGAGTTTATGGGTATCCTATTGGTCCCCATATATTTCCAAATTTTGTACCCTTTAGAGTGGCATTTTTCGAGATCGTATGGCAGCTTAATGAAGCTGTTAATGGTCATCTGTAGGGCTACCTCAACATCTATTGTTACATATTCTCTAGATCTAATTCTTGTTGGTTTCTATGTAGTGTATTCTCTAGATGGTGCAATCTCACTTGTATCTGGTTGTCCAATTGATTCCGTATAACTCTTAACTTGATTGATGATTCCCTCGCATGAAGGACATGTAAGCTCTGAATGGGATGTATTATGCACCCTACACCAACTGGATAGGAGAATATCTTGTAAACACATTCCATTCTCACTACTCAACTAATCCTTAACTAGTTTTGTGAAGGCATCAACTGTAACACCATCAATTTCTTCTTTTAAATTTATAGGAGCTAGTAGTTCATGTACTTCCCAAAAGAAAATTTTCCCCTACAAAGCCATCTCCATTCCATCCAAAAAGGTCAAACATTCCAATTCATTGTGCCTAGAGGTATCATGAATTCTGCATTTGTTTGATAGTGCAAGATGATACAAATTCTTAGCATATAGTTGCTTTTTCAAGGACTCTTGAATATGAGAAATACCAATCTAAGGACTGTCCTTAAAACAGGAAATTTAAAATTGTTGCCCTTCCATCTTAACTTATATTTTTTCTTTATTTTCAAATTTATAATTTTTTGGTTTTTTTCTATATAAAGAGATCCATAATATCTCATATTTTCAACATGAAGGCTCATTCAACTTCTAGATTTTTTGCTTATGCTCATCCCTCCTTCTAGCTCCAATTCTATTGAGGGGTGTTTTAGCACTACACAGCATAGACAAAACACAAGTGCTTTGTCTCTCCTAAAAGGTACCTCTATACAAGAAAACTTCAGAAAATGACCCCAAGGTTTTGAACGTTAGGTATTGACAATGCAAAAATAGCTCAATTTTTTATGTGATATGTTGGTAATTGCAAAGGGAATTTATGGTTTAAAAAGGCTACATGCTATAAGACTTAAATAAGGGTTTTGTGATATCTGAAAATGGATGCAAATCCCAACTGCAATTACAGATCTAAGATCTGAGAATGACTTTATCATCAAATGTGGCAATGTAAGTGATGTTGTTCTCCTAAAACTAACCTAAAGAAAAATCAAAAGATATGGGGTTGAGAGATATTCTAATCTAACACCTAAGATCAATCATAACAATGGCTAATGTTGCAGACTAACAAATCCCCATGAAACCTATTTTTGCTTGACCAAGGACAAGCCTACAACTACACATCTAAATAGTACAATCTTCAAAGTAAAATGGAAGATTTTTAGACTATGAATAGTCATCCATATACCCAATTACTGGCATGACATGAACAAGCATTCACAGTTGAACTTAATGCAATATTTGGCTTTGACTAGCCTTACAAAGCAATTTACAATTAGCAAATCACAAAAGGTATGAGCAAAAGATTCATCAAAACATCATTAAAATTTCACCATTATTATGAAAGAACTGAAACTAAAATTTGAGAATAAAAATCAAGAAACCATAGCACTTTCAAACTTAACATAGAAATTCACCAAGTCAATGACCTAACTATTTTAATTTCTCTAGCAATTGCTTAACAATTTCTAGTTCTCTTCTCTCCTAAACTAACTAATTAGATAACTAGCTTAACCCCTTACAAATGAGTAGACACTAGCCTCTTATAGAAATTTCATTACAAATCAATGGCCAAGATTAAATCCAATTCAAGGGCCCATATTACACCTCCAAAAAACCCTAGGAAGGTCTCATTAAATTCTAGGAAAACATGCTTCAGTTTGCATCCAATCAAATAATTTTGTAACAAATTTGATCTTGATGAATATGCCTTTTAAATAAAATAATCTCTTTGGTGTCCTTTCAAAACACTTTTCCAGCTGGCACCTATCTAGGCACAGATTCATATGTAGATCAACATTAAATCTCAAGGCTACACAATAGTCAATTACAATCCTTTCCAACTTTTCCTCTTGGCACCTTGAGATACACAACACCTCCTAGGCCAACAAGCACTAACATGAATCCATATGCAAGTCCCCTTTTTGATTCATTTAATCTTCTTCCAATAATATTTTATGATTGCTCCTCAATAATTGAAAGGCCACAACTTTATTTCAAATCTTGAAAAATCAAATAACGTCATGTTAGAGTAATCATGCATTAGC
Source organism: Sequoia sempervirens (assembly GCA_007258455.2). NCBI lineage: Eukaryota > Viridiplantae > Streptophyta > Pinopsida > Cupressales > Cupressaceae > Sequoia > Sequoia sempervirens. Next base: position 197,036 of record VDFB02324590.1, on the reverse strand, counting down.
TAATAATTACTTAATCTATAATTGATTATTAGTCTAATTTATTCTCATACACTTAAGCTAAACTTAGGAGTTCTTTATTCAGTTAACTAAAGTGAGTAATTATTAGTGTTTCTCTTATATAGCACTCAACCCTCATTGTATTATCAATCTAGAGATTTTCTCTTCTAATCTCTTGAACTCTCAACCTTTGAGGACTCTTGTTTCCCTTGAAGTTTCTTGAGGTTCATTCTATAGCTTTTTTCTTGTTGAGGAATATAGTATATATTGTTTACATATCTCTTGCATGGAAGGTGTCTTTGTTTATTGTTTGATCCTATGGCTCATGTTTTTCACAATTCTAACATGGTATTAGAGTGTGGATTCAGCGAACCCCTTCTCGATTTATGAGAAATTTTTTCTTCAACAAAGGTTACAAGCATCAAATCTAGAATCCTCTTTGCCTTTTTTTTGCAAATTTTTAAGGTGGGAATTTTTAAGGTGCATTTTGGTGTGAAAAAGACCTCACCGTTGGATCCAAAGTTGTTAGGAAAGTCAAATTTGGTGCATTTTTGGATCAAAACGGCCAATATCTTTTGCTATGTGTGTTTTTGAGAAAAATATTTTTTGGGTTTTGTTCAAAATCATGAAATACCATCTGAATATTTGCTATATTTTGTAGATAATGAATAGATCTTGGAAAAATGAGTGTCAAAATAGTCCAGCATAGTTATTTTCCTTGCAGGTTAATTTTTTGGTTTTTTACCAAATCGTATGTTTTGCTTTTTGGATTCAAAAACGCTTTTTGGGTTTTGTTGGCAGCACCAAAATATTTTTTGGGCATCCATTAGTTTTTGCATACAATGAGAAAATATTTCATAAATCAAATTAGA
>VDFB02324590.1:13825-196067 GCA_007258455.2 Sequoia sempervirens | reverse complement strand
CCTTAACTGAAAGTTGTGCTAAGTCACCAACTGCAATATGTCTAGTGCCTGTAGGGGCAAGAGCGGTGACCAAATCCTCTGTGTGTGTCATATGGTGAGAGGCACCAGAATCTAGAATCCAAGTAGATTCTGAGGATAATGCTCATGTAGAAAGAGCATGACCTTTCCCTGTGGGCTGTGGAGGAGGCTGAGGTGCACTGATATTATGCTGCTGCATGGCTTCCTCTAAAGCCTCTAAACATTTCCAACACCTGCAAACTGGATGTCCTTCCTTGCCATAAAAACTGTAAGGATCACCAGATTTCTTCTTAGTCTTGGAGGAAGACTCACCAAACTGCGAAGATTTTTGTTTGGGCTGTGGTTTTGAATCAAACTCGGGTGGTGGCTTGGAGGGATTCTCACTAGCTCCTGAATCTTCCTTAGGCTTCGATTTCTGCTTCTATTTTCCCTTGGAGGACTAGGCTACCAATGCTTGGTTTTGTGAACCTGGAAGTGAATCCATCTGCTTGAGCTTAGCTTGCTCACGAGTCAGACGATCACAAAAGACCTCAAAAGTAGGCATGACATGTCGATCACCCAAGGCATCCATGGTGGAATAGAAGGTCGAAGAGAACATCTAAAATGGACCTCGAAGCTTGGAGAGGATTAGGAAGATGCACTCTGTATCAGTCTTAACCTTTCCACAACCCTGCAAGATAGATCTTTGCTGTTTGAACTTCATCAAGAAGTCCTCAATGGAGGGAAATGAATTAGGTACCAAGGAAGTTAACTCGGCCTCAAGCTGCAAAGCTCTGAACTCATTGATAGTACCAAAAAGTCCATCAAACTTGGTCCAAATGGCTCGAGGAGTGAGACAACCATCAAGATGAAACAAGAGACTGTTGGAAATGTCCAAAGCCATCAATCCCATATCTTGATCCATATTGTTCCTGTGCTGCATAACCTCAAAGGCGCGAGTCAACTGAGGCTGAACTGCATCCAAACAGGACCATAACCCTCGAGACTAGAGAAGAGTCATCATGCGACCCTTCCAAGTGTGATAATTATGCGGTGTGAGAGATTCAATAGATCTATCGACCATCCTGTGAACTGTGCCTCAATTGCTCTGAATTTTTTATTATTATTTAGTGGTCTTTCAGAACTAGATAGAAGATGCAGAAGGGGTTTGTTTGTTTTGTTTTGGTGTTTATAGATTCTGGTTTTCTGATGTAAATGACAGAAAGCAAGAAAAAACACACCCCACAATGCAAAAATCCAATCCCCAGTACAAACTGAAAGCCATAAAATAATAGAAAGTAGTAGATGATTGAGACAAATCTTTGTGTACCTGAAGAATTTACTATTGAAATAGACTACAGATTTGGATAGCAATCGCAGGTAAAAGAACTTTCAAGTCAAAGTACGGTGCCTGCGGGGGTTTGAAGTTCTACCTTTTCAGATCTGCCAACGCAGACGTTGGCTCATGCACGGTGTTCAGAGGAATAAGGTGCAAGTCTGGTAAACGATACCAAGAAGGACACCAATCGAATAGCACAAAAGAAGAAAACTACAACTAGAACCTCTCAAATTAGCTGGAAGAATCCCAAATTTCTTCTGTCAAACCCTTGCTCCCTTTTTTCTTCAAACATGAACAAGCTACAACAGATCCAGCTCTAATACCATGTAAGATTTGATGAAAAACAAATCTAATAAGCCCAAGAAACCTGCATGCAAAAACTTGTCACAAGGAAGAAATCTGTAGGAAACAAAACAAGGGTTTTGCCCTGACAATGTGAAAGTTTATTATCAGCAAAAGAAAATTAAATTGAAAATATACAAAAGGATCAATCCTTATAGAAGGAGATCATAAAACCTAATAGGAAACCCTAACCCTAAAGGTGAGTGCATTTAATAATTAATATTAATTATTAAATGACTAATATATGTGCATAAAGTGAAGTCTTAAGAGGAGAGTAAAGTTAATTAATTACTTTACTCTAACAGACACATGGCAACATCTCATGCATCTTAATTTTTCTTTCTTGCCTATATAATCAGGCAACTTGTTCATTTGTAATATATCAATTAATCATATCAATAGAATCTCTATTGTGCATGCCTAGTTGCAACACTTTCTTTGTGGTTGATCATCTTTCCTGGCAAAGGTCCTCCATTGAAGACTACAGCTTTAAGGACCCTGTGCATCCATAATCTCAACAAAAGGCAATTGGTAGAAAAAGAGGTGTCAAGTTCTAAGAAGAGGAAGGCTGACACTGTTCATCCTATAGCCAAACAAAAATGTGAGAACCCTCCCGGGAAATCAAGATTAGCTTGGCCAGTGTTTGGTACACCTCCATAGGAAAGCCCTAAGTCTAGAGAAATACCACAAGAGGACATAAAATCTCCAATGGGGTAGGAGAATGTAGAGGAGGAAGATATATTTAAGGCAGCAGCAAACATAACATTGGATGACCTTGCCAATATTGCAAAACAAGTTGAAAATCAAGAGTTTGAGGAAAATCAGGATTTCCTGCAGCATGAGCAAGAAGTCCTATAGCAGGAGTTCCTGCAGCAACAACTAGAACTAGAGCAAGAGTTCCTGCAACCACAAGAACAAGAACAAGAGACCCTGCAGCGAGAAGTGGGAGAAGAAACAACCCCCGCAGCCAAACACAACTGGATAGCCTGAGTCCATGCAGATAGTACTATATGGGGAGCAACCATTGACAAAAATACTGGTAGGAATTCATAATCCTCCTGATTTTACAGTACATACAGAAATTTTGAATTTATGGAAAGAAATACAAAGGAGGGAAGAAGAATGGAAAAAGGAAAAACAAGAATTAAAGGAGGAAATTCAAAAGAGAGATGAGGAAATTGAAGATAAAGATGCAAAAATCGCCACCTTGAAGAAGAGGGTGGATGATATGGCAGCCTTGGTACCAAAGGTTTTGGAATGTAGGACCCCTCCAAGGGTCTATGCTCTGCGCCTGAAAGAGAAATATCTCTCTTTTAAGCTATCAAGGATTGTCTCAGGTTTGAATCCTTCTATTGACGCTCCTAATGAATTTTTCAATGCTTATAGGATTGCCTCCCCTGAAATGAAGAATTTTCTATGTGAGTTTTACTTGCATAATTATGTTGTAACTAATGACCATAATTAGAATTTATTGTTGTATATTGGGGATGTCCAATTAAGGGCATTTATGTCTTGGGTACAAAATGAGATTAGTTGGGGAAAACAACATGGAGCTTATAAGCAATTGGATTCTAACATCCCTCTGCCCATTAGGGTTGAATCAAGCAACCCAAGGGATATTTATAGAGAATGACACATAATATTTTTCAGACCTAGTTATGGCAATAGGATTATGCCTTGGATTGAGGCAGATTATAGTGAGTATGAGGTAAAGGCAACAACAAAGGAGGAAATTATGAGAGGATACCTATCACAAAGATGGAATATCCTAACTGATGAGTTGAAATAGGTTGAACCTCATTCCATCAACAATCATGTTGAAGCACTAAAAAGGATTAATAGGTATATTCAGATTGGGAGAATGAAGGGGCAATTTTGGCTTCCCCTGACTTTCCAACCACCAATTCTCATGTGGCCCATGTCAAACTTTAGGTTCTACCAGTATGACATTGTTGCAGAAAAATAGAGATGGAGCAGATTTGATAGATTAGGAGGATTCTATTGGGGACCCTGATTCACACTCAGCAGACATTGATGTTGGATAGCTATTAGTTGCAAATTTTAGAGTTTTGACCAAGCAAAAGAACAACCCTTCCCCTACTAGAAGACTAGCAAAATGTTAGGTTGGGGGGAGTGATGAGCCTAGTTTTTGGTCCAATTTTGGGTAGAATCTATAGTTTATTTGTTGGCAGTTGTCATGGACTTTGATGCTAAATGTTGATATTTTCATAATGTTTCCCTCAAACTATAGACATTGGGCTTAATCCTATTTATGCAAGTTTTAATGACATTGGCATATTATGTGGATTATCTATATTGATTTTGCATGTGGTTAATGAATGTTCCTTAAGGTGGTTATAGATATTTAGTTATTCTGTGTACTGACATTGCCGTGCAGATTTAATTTGAGGATGCTAAGTTGAGGAAAACATCGCCAACTGGGCATGCACCATAACGTCTAGCAAAGGAATCACTCAAAGGTCAAAGGAGGTTGACGGCAAAAGATTCCTCATGCAAAATGAATGTAACCACCTTGTAGTGGGATTTAATGTTGGTTAAGCAGATGTGGGCATTACTGTTGTGCTAAATCTATGTTTGGACCTACATTTCTGACCAGATTCCATGCACACGTAACCGCCACCACTCCACTTTCTTTGTTTTCCCTAAATGGCATCCTCCCAGTCGTGGAGTTGACTGCCTTGTTTAGTTGATAATATAAATAAAGATTTGATGCTCCTTCTTAGGGGTTGAACAATTTCATATTTTACTTACACTCTCAATTTTTTAGTAATACAAATACATTACTCTTTTGTACTCATGATTTACAGTGAATAAAATAAAGTTCTAAGTTTGAGCATCTGAGTTCTCATTAGTTTTAGAGGATACTTATCCAAGGGGTCCCACTTGGTGAGTAATCCATCCTCTTAGTTTAGTATTAATTAATTATTACTTTTTATTTAATAATTAGTTAGAAATCTAGCATTGACTGTTCCTGTAGCCACTAGAATTCCATTATGTGATTGTTCCTGCAGCCAAAGCGGACAGAGTAGTGCCCTGTTTGTTGCTTATATTTTCATTTATGTTATGCATTTTAGTTTGATGTAGTTGTTGATTGATGATTGGCATTTATGGTATTCCCTTCTAAGCAATTTACTTTCAGTATTGTGAGTTCCTTAGTTGTAGAATGAAAATGGCTACTTCGAGTTCCTAGTGCACATACTAATGCTCACCCATTTCAATTTCACGTCCTTGGGTTGAAAATTTAAATTCACCTTCATGATGATTGAAATGGCTATTCAGGTTAGATGTCCAATCTTTGAATCATGGTTGTAAGGGCTTAGTTATTAAATCATTATAGGAGGCCAACAAAGGGATTGAGTACATTTGACATAAACAAAAAAAGATCATTCACATGTAGTTGCATAATCATTATCATATCATACATACATTATAAAGTATTATCATAGGTCATCCATCCATGCATTAGATCATATATTTGCATTAGAAAAATACAAAAATAAAGTGCATCAAATCTTATCTACATGATCAAATCCATCTCATATACCATAAAGCATCATCCATAAAGCTATATAGAATCATAATCCATGCATCATCATTTCCTTATTGCATCCATACACAACCATGGCATAATCATATAAATATCAGATAGCATATAGAGCAGAAATCAAATGCATTCATCATAAACATTCATCATCAAAGCATGTAGACAACATATAGATCAATAGTCTCCACTATATCTCATATAATCTCAAAATAATCAATGTCAAGTATATAGTGATATCACAAAATATGCAGAGATACATCAACAAAATGGTAGGGAATCATAAAGTCCCTGACTGTATAAGTGAATACATCAAGTCTCAGTACATCAAATATGAGCACAAAAGCTACGTGCTACTCCCCCCATACATTGTAAGCCTCGTTGTGCCTACTGTTGCACCACCAGATGGACCTGCACCTGGATCTATGTCTGATGGATCTCTAAGAAGTGGCCTATTCACACCCCTTCTCGTAGTCCGTGACTGACTCTAACCTGACCTAGTACTGACAGACTATGCATAACTAGGGGCAGCCGCTCTGCAGGAACCGCCTGATAATACAGTGATCTATAATACTCTATCTCTTGGGCTAAATGTCGAACCTCTATGAGCATATCCCCTGCAGTAGTCCCCTCGAACACTCTCTGTAATCTCTCAACTAGGGCCTTTTCATGCTTACATTTTTGTCTCGCAGCATCTCTCTTTGCTGTCAGAGAGGCAATCTGCTTGTGTGCCTGTGCTAGTTGTCCCTATAAGCCCTCCACCTATAACTGTAAGGCATCTATTTGTGCCTATTGTTGATTGGAAGGCACACAAATCTGAACCTGGGATGGTCCTTCCTACTACTATCCCGAGGGAGCCATAGATCTCCTCCTCTGAGGTACTCTGAAATCAAATATTTGTCTACCACCCGCATATCCACCATCTCCATCATCCCCTCCATCTCCAGCATCTCACTATTCATCATCACCATCACCCCCATCCCTCCTTTGTCTCGGTGCATGCTGTGGTGCTCTATCATCATCATTAAATGTTGGTATAGGCTCATCAAGACTAGATATCCTTGTTATGACATGTGTGAAAAAATACTCGGCATAGTCATCTATCATCACACCAGCCGTAATCTATGGGCAGTAATCCCATACCTATGCCTACAATCCAAAATACTCCTCACAAGCAGTATCATAGGATATGGTGGGTCCCCACTCTAGAATATCCTGTTGTCTTTGAGTATATAATGCAACTCCCTGGGGCATCCCCTACACTCGACCATATTGACAAAGCACCCTCATGAGCATGAATCTCTCAATAAAAAATTGGGTTCGTTCAATCAAATACCTTGAAGTGCAAACATATGGCATCTCAAGATCATCCTCAGGCCACTGCTCACAATCTAAGTATGGTCACCATGTGACGATCTCCAAATCATCAAGCACTCACTGCCAATACTCCAATTTTCCTAGCTTGTGTTGGACAATACCACCTGAGTACCCAAAGACATACAGCCTTGCACCAGATGTGAAATCATATCCCAAGTCTTCGGGTAGTGCTCCCGAGACTGAAGAACTTGTAAGTCCTCCTATAATCATGACATATCACAAATCAACACTTTATCAATCAATCTAATCAGCTCAAATGAGATTTCAATCAAATCTCATAGAGCGTCTATCATTGACTCTCATCCATCATGAGATTAATCATCATCTACCATATCATTAACTCTCATCCATCATGAGGTCAATCATCATCTATCTTATCAAACATCACCAAAACAATGGCTGACACGATCATCAAGCATCAAATGCAAGGAGAAAAATCAACATTTCATCAATTCTAGTGTCAATGCGCCAAAACAACACATCTATGTGCTAGAACAATGGATGTGCTACAAAAATCCATCAATGCGCTGAAACAGACCATCTATGTGCTAAAAACCTAAATGCACTAAAACAAACAACAGATGTTCCATGTTGTGACATAAATGCACTAAAAAAATTCCATCTATGCGCTATGTTGAGGCAAAGATGCACTAAATCTATCAATGCGCTAAAGCAAGGAACCTATGCGCTATTTCAAAAAACATATGCACTAAAACGTACTATTACAGATTTTGAAAACATGAAAATGCATGAAAAACAAATTCAAATTTCAAAAGGTGGTTTCTCGAGGTACATACCGGAGGTCCATAAGCGGCAAGGCAGTTGTGTCGTTGAACTCGCTCGAATCGATGTGTGGTATGGGATCACCATCTTGCTAAAGTGCTCAATTGGCTCAAATCAGTTAATGGCAAATGAATTCAAATGAACTCCCTTTTCACCTTTTTTATCTTTTAAAGGGGTAAATGAAGGGTATTTAAGTGGGATTATTTTTATTTTCAAAAGGGCATCAATTAATCAATTGGTAGGGTCAATTATCTTTATCGGGAGATAAATCGTCTCAAAATTCTAAAAATTTGAAAATCCTTATAAAATCATAAAAATCATAAAAAAATTTAAAAATCCTAAAAATTAAAAAAAAATCCTTGATTTATCTCCCGAGGGGGCATATAGGCATCATCACTTGAAAATTAGCATCTAGGGCATATCGACAATTTTTATTAGCACTATTAGCAAATTTTTCTTTGAAGCAATGTTTCGCAAACACATCACTTCAAAGAGAGGCAAAATGTATACACTCAAATTTGGTTTGGAGGATTAATTAAATACAAGTTATTTAATTAATAATCTTTAATTCTTCTACTTATAAATAAATTGAAAAAAATATTTATATAGTTCATTTTCTCTAATTCTTCCTATCCTAAATCATTTTCTCCATATCTTAATTAAATGAACAAATTTAATTAGTTTGTTTTATTTAATTAACCTCCTCTCATTAAATTTGAATTTTAAATTTTCTAATTTAAGCACGTCTACTAAGTTCTTCCCACCTTCCACCTCATCATGTGTCTCAAGAAATTAAATATTTCTAATATTTAACTTGGCATTTATCCTCAACAAATTCTAACTATTTTTTGACACTTGGCCTTAATTTCCATTTTATTCCTCTTCACACTTGGCAATTTTTCTTATGAAGGGAACACACTCCCCTTTTCTCTCTAACCTCTTCATCTTCAATCGTTCATTCTCCAAATCAAATCCAGACCGTTGATTTCTGTCACCTAAGCTCATGCCTTGGAAAATCTATAAATAGGCCCTCATTTACAACAAAAAAAAGAGAGAGAGTTGAGCATTTGTAGAAATTACATTTTGCAAAATTTTAATTAGCATTGTCATTTTTGTGAGCATTTTAGTATTAGATTTTAGCATCAAGTATTTTAATCATGATATTTTCATTAGCAACATCTTAATTACAACATTTTCATCATATCATTTTCATACAGCATCATAGCAGCATTATTATCTTTGCATATCATCTACAGCTAGTTTATCAATCATGCAATGTAGGAAACATCTCTTGTATTTCTAGCATCTCTCATTCTTCAAGTTGTCATTTGGAAAGTCATGTGCACAAACAATTTGAGAGCAAAAATAACTTAAAGAATCCTTGGAGATAGAGGACAATGAGATGCCATTGAGGAATTGTTGTTTTAATTTTATTGTTATTTGAGTTCCTTGATATAATGTTTCATTGGTGTGTTTTATGGGTTTTATTTCCTTATTCACATTATTCATACACACAAGAATATTTTCCCTTTTTTCTGTATGTTTTGAAAACTAGTGGCACTTTCAGGGAAAGATAACACAAGGGTTTTGATTGTTGGTTGTTGACTGGAACCAATTTGAATTTGTGCTCTGACAGAATTTGATTCTAACACTACTATTTGTTGAACTTGTTCTATTTTATGTAGGACAGTATGTTCAATAGCAACTTGTTGTTGCAGTACTAAGATTTGTTTCAACAAATCCATTGATTTTGAGTTATTCAAGCATAAATATCAATAAGATAGAAACGGTCTTAGGGTGCATTGGCTCCCCAGATATAAACTGAAGGGTTTTGATAGAAAGTCTGTTAGAATCCCTGCAAATGAGATGGAACCTTTCAGTATAGATACCTTTGAGGATTGTTTCATAAGGACATATTATGCTTTGTGTCAAGTCCTAGGAGGTGATGTGCAAAAAAGAGTACCAATATCCCTCATGTACATGGCAGTGGATATTTAAAATCCCCTAGTCAATGTTGAATTTCATTTTGCCACTTTTATTGCTAATACTATCCATAAACAATCAGTATAAATCAAGAAAAGCAACAAAGTGATCAATTTTAGATGGTATTCTTTGTTGTGCCATATGTTCTTATGTGCAGGAAGAGAGAAGTGGGATATTTCCCCACAAATTCACACAAATTATGGAAAGGGAAGTCTTATTATTGTCCAATGTTGGACCCACATTTGGGATACACACTGTGAAGCATCAAGTTTTGTATTGTTTAAAAACCACTTTGTGAGGAAGGTGCTTGCACATTTTGGAGTTGGAGAGATCAAATTGCACAAGGAAATTTTGGATTTCCTTAGGCCAAAGGACATGGTATCAGAGAAGGGAATCCAACACAATTGGGGAGATTGGTATTTCCATAGTGACTCCTTGGTCAGTAGAGTTTATGGGTATCCTATTGGTCCCCATATATTTCCAAATTTTGTACCCTTTAGAGTGGCATTTTTCGAGATCGTATGGCAGCTTAATGAAGCTGTTAATGGTCATCTGTAGGGCTACCTCAACATCTATTGTTACATATTCTCTAGATCTAATTCTTGTTGGTTTCTATGTAGTGTATTCTCTAGATGGTGCAATCTCACTTGTATCTGGTTGTCCAATTGATTCCGTATAACTCTTAACTTGATTGATGATTCCCTCGCATGAAGGACATGTAAGCTCTGAATGGGATGTATTATGCACCCTACACCAACTGGATAGGAGAATATCTTGTAAACACATTCCATTCTCACTACTCAACTAATCCTTAACTAGTTTTGTGAAGGCATCAACTGTAACACCATCAATTTCTTCTTTTAAATTTATAGGAGCTAGTAGTTCATGTACTTCCCAAAAGAAAATTTTCCCCTACAAAGCCATCTCCATTCCATCCAAAAAGGTCAAACATTCCAATTCATTGTGCCTAGAGGTATCATGAATTCTGCATTTGTTTGATAGTGCAAGATGATACAAATTCTTAGCATATAGTTGCTTTTTCAAGGACTCTTGAATATGAGAAATACCAATCTAAGGACTGTCCTTAAAACAGGAAATTTAAAATTGTTGCCCTTCCATCTTAACTTATATTTTTTCTTTATTTTCAAATTTATAATTTTTTGGTTTTTTTCTATATAAAGAGATCCATAATATCTCATATTTTCAACATGAAGGCTCATTCAACTTCTAGATTTTTTGCTTATGCTCATCCCTCCTTCTAGCTCCAATTCTATTGAGGGGTGTTTTAGCACTACACAGCATAGACAAAACACAAGTGCTTTGTCTCTCCTAAAAGGTACCTCTATACAAGAAAACTTCAGAAAATGACCCCAAGGTTTTGAACGTTAGGTATTGACAATGCAAAAATAGCTCAATTTTTTATGTGATATGTTGGTAATTGCAAAGGGAATTTATGGTTTAAAAAGGCTACATGCTATAAGACTTAAATAAGGGTTTTGTGATATCTGAAAATGGATGCAAATCCCAACTGCAATTACAGATCTAAGATCTGAGAATGACTTTATCATCAAATGTGGCAATGTAAGTGATGTTGTTCTCCTAAAACTAACCTAAAGAAAAATCAAAAGATATGGGGTTGAGAGATATTCTAATCTAACACCTAAGATCAATCATAACAATGGCTAATGTTGCAGACTAACAAATCCCCATGAAACCTATTTTTGCTTGACCAAGGACAAGCCTACAACTACACATCTAAATAGTACAATCTTCAAAGTAAAATGGAAGATTTTTAGACTATGAATAGTCATCCATATACCCAATTACTGGCATGACATGAACAAGCATTCACAGTTGAACTTAATGCAATATTTGGCTTTGACTAGCCTTACAAAGCAATTTACAATTAGCAAATCACAAAAGGTATGAGCAAAAGATTCATCAAAACATCATTAAAATTTCACCATTATTATGAAAGAACTGAAACTAAAATTTGAGAATAAAAATCAAGAAACCATAGCACTTTCAAACTTAACATAGAAATTCACCAAGTCAATGACCTAACTATTTTAATTTCTCTAGCAATTGCTTAACAATTTCTAGTTCTCTTCTCTCCTAAACTAACTAATTAGATAACTAGCTTAACCCCTTACAAATGAGTAGACACTAGCCTCTTATAGAAATTTCATTACAAATCAATGGCCAAGATTAAATCCAATTCAAGGGCCCATATTACACCTCCAAAAAACCCTAGGAAGGTCTCATTAAATTCTAGGAAAACATGCTTCAGTTTGCATCCAATCAAATAATTTTGTAACAAATTTGATCTTGATGAATATGCCTTTTAAATAAAATAATCTCTTTGGTGTCCTTTCAAAACACTTTTCCAGCTGGCACCTATCTAGGCACAGATTCATATGTAGATCAACATTAAATCTCAAGGCTACACAATAGTCAATTACAATCCTTTCCAACTTTTCCTCTTGGCACCTTGAGATACACAACACCTCCTAGGCCAACAAGCACTAACATGAATCCATATGCAAGTCCCCTTTTTGATTCATTTAATCTTCTTCCAATAATATTTTATGATTGCTCCTCAATAATTGAAAGGCCACAACTTTATTTCAAATCTTGAAAAATCAAATAACGTCATGTTAGAGTAATCATGCATTAGCTAATAATTACTTAATCTATAATTGATTATTAGTCTAATTTATTCTCATACACTTAAGCTAAACTTAGGAGTTCTTTATTCAGTTAACTAAAGTGAGTAATTATTAGTGTTTCTCTTATATAGCACTCAACCCTCATTGTATTATCAATCTAGAGATTTTCTCTTCTAATCTCTTGAACTCTCAACCTTTGAGGACTCTTGTTTCCCTTGAAGTTTCTTGAGGTTCATTCTATAGCTTTTTTCTTGTTGAGGAATATAGTATATATTGTTTACATATCTCTTGCATGGAAGGTGTCTTTGTTTATTGTTTGATCCTATGGCTCATGTTTTTCACAATTCTAACATGGTATTAGAGTGTGGATTCAGCGAACCCCTTCTCGATTTATGAGAAATTTTTTCTTCAACAAAGGTTACAAGCATCAAATCTAGAATCCTCTTTGCCTTTTTTTTGCAAATTTTTAAGGTGGGAATTTTTAAGGTGCATTTTGGTGTGAAAAAGACCTCACCGTTGGATCCAAAGTTGTTAGGAAAGTCAAATTTGGTGCATTTTTGGATCAAAACGGCCAATATCTTTTGCTATGTGTGTTTTTGAGAAAAATATTTTTTGGGTTTTGTTCAAAATCATGAAATACCATCTGAATATTTGCTATATTTTGTAGATAATGAATAGATCTTGGAAAAATGAGTGTCAAAATAGTCCAGCATAGTTATTTTCCTTGCAGGTTAATTTTTTGGTTTTTTACCAAATCGTATGTTTTGCTTTTTGGATTCAAAAACGCTTTTTGGGTTTTGTTGGCAGCACCAAAATATTTTTTGGGCATCCATTAGTTTTTGCATACAATGAGAAAATATTTCATAAATCAAATTAGAAGGGTTGTGTCTGTTGACTGTCGGATGGCAAAAAGAATATTTATATATTTTTTATTAAAAAAATATAATAGTCTTTTATGTTTTTTTAACTTAAAATAAAAACATGCTTTTTTATATGTTTTTTTTTAATATATTCTTTTTTGCTTTTTTTCCTTTAAAATAAAAATATGCAAATTCTTTTTTTTGCAAATAATGTCACATGTAGCCTACTTGGAGAAATTGTTTTATCAGCACACTAAATTTGGTGGACCTCTATTTTTGGAGGTATTTTTGACAAATTTGGTGGAGTTTTTTTTCCCTACTCAACCCCTCTTTGTTGGGATTTTTAGTTTTGCACCTAATATTCCAGAGGCCAGCCATATCTCAACCATATTGTGGTAGTTTTGTTTGCAGATGGTCAATGCTCCCCTCGGGATTCGTGGCATGGCTTAACCACCTCCCATGGATCCTTAACTCTGGCAGTTGTACACAAGGGACTAACTGCCTCCAATGTGATCCATGCCTCTACTACTTGTATCAGACGTTGATATATTGATCTTTTGATGCAACAAAAAATGCGGGCCAACAATTGGTATCAGACCATTGGGTCATAGGTTCGAATCCCCTCAGGTAATGATGAGGGAGAGATTGTTGGTAGATGGTCAACACTCCCCCTGGGTTCTGTGGCAAGGGAGTAACCACCTCCCATGCAATCCATATCTCTACTATTTGTATCAGGCATTAATAGATCAATCTTTTGATGCAACAACAAACGTTGGCCAACACTTAAACCTTAACTTTTAAATCAAATATCACAACTTCTGTCTCCTTGAGTTTAATTTCACATCCATTTCCTCCTTCTATTTGAGCTTTCAGTTTGCCAATTACTTCTTTTGATTTTCCATCTTGTGCCTTTAATTTGGCAATAGTCTCCTCTATTTTTCAAGCATGCACTCATATTTTATATTTAGTTTTCTTACTTCATCTAGGTCTTCTAGAGAAAACCAAATTTATTCTTCAAAATCCACTTTGTAATCTCCAATATTGATGTCCCAACTTTCAAGTTCCATTGACTCTAGATCTAGTTCTGGAATAAACATATCATTGATCAACCCATGTGTTCAAGTGCAAGATCTACCTCAACTGTTAGGCTTCTTAAAGGCACTTGCCTTTGATACCAAATTTTGAACACACTATAGTGTTGAGAGGTGGGTGAATCAACATGTTGGAACTGTAAAATTCTGATGATTTTACATGTTGTTCATACTCATAAGTTTCCAAATAAGTCTTATCATGAGCATATTTTTCCCATATTTGGCCATGTAGTCCCATAAAATCATCTAAGTCTGAATATTTCACATTATAGTTCCTATCGGCATGAGGATATCAAGGTCTCCTCGACCCATTGTGTATTTTTGCTAATATACATCTGTTATAGTCTATCGACAAGACTTATTTGGTGTCATAGCGATCAGAATTCATCTATAGGCACCTATCGGTAGGACATAACACATTGTCTCAGCGATAGAAGATTCATATCGGCAAGAGGGTCTTCGTCGGGATGAGTCACAGCAAAGTTATATTGTCTCACCGACTGACGCGGGAGTATACACTTCGTCCAAACAAATTGTATTTGGTATGTGGTCTCACCGAATGGGGCGTGTCTCACCGACCAATGCGAGGAGGCTTATCGGCCAAGCTAAGCAGTATCGATGTAATATCTTGGAAAATACATCGAGTCTTGCTGACAAATGTGAATGGAATTGTATTAAAAGCTTTCGAAATGAAGTTATGAAGTCTCACCGACCCTTGTGTCTCACCGATAAGGATATGCATCGGCAAGAGTCATGTTATCGGAGTGAGGTCTTGGCGAATTCATAGTGTCTTATTGACCGACAACAAAAAGAACATCTCGGTAAGACTCATGTGCATTGGAGTAAAGTCTTGGCGAGTGGCTCCAGTCTTGCCGACAAAACACAAAAGGGATTCTATCAATGGTTTTCGGTGTGAGGTTATATAGTCTTGCCGACTCTTTTGTCACGCCGATGTGTTGTTTCATCGGTGAGAAAGCCCATATGTCTCAGCGACAAGAATGCACCACGGGGTACTTCGGTAAGACAAAGGTATTCTATGAAACCTCCCCCCAACTATGAATTGTCTCAATGACACACAAGATGGAGGGACAACTTTCGGTATGACAAATATGATCTATGGTACGTCTCCCCGACAACAGAATGTTACAGCAAAACACATAAGATGAAAGAATGGCTATCGGCGAGACATTGGACTTCGGTGTGACTACGGGATGTCTCAGTGAGTGTTTGGCGTGTGTTAAATGAAACCCGAATACTGTTGCTCGCCGACATGTGATTACGAAGCGATGTGTCTTTTCAGATGCAAATATATAAATGTTCATTTCTGATTGTAAATGAAGACATCAGATTAGACATTAGATTAGATATACAATAGATAGATTAGAAATGGATACAGTAGAATAAAATTCTCAGATCAGAGACTATGATGCATGATTTCAAATGGAGATATCAATGAAAATCAGTTGATGTGGCAGTTCATTTCTGATCTCAATTGTCTGTTGTGCTTATTGAAAGTATTACTAAGTTGTCTCCAAGATTGATGCTTTCTAGTTGTTTAAATTAATATAACAAGTTTATATTCAGTTTATCAATGCACATTTGTTGTATCTGTGTGGTCGATTGATCGGTTCTTTCAAGAAAAGATTCAATCCTTTTGATTAATCACAGTAATCAGGGAAATTCATCTGGATCATTAAGAAGAGCTTAGTAATCACAGTCTTGCATGTTTATACAAGTTATAAACAAAACATATGCCGAACAATTTGAGTATTCTCCAAAAATAAGTTTCCCATTTCTATTTCATTTGACTCCGCATACCCAATAAGGCACTAGTCTCTGCATTTCACCATTTAGATTCATTCAATTCTTTTTACATCTGTTAACTGAGCATATTAGGATTTAGTTTTTGAATATTGCTATAAAATTTATACCAAATTTAATTTTATTTGTCCACTTCCATCTGCCATCGCAGACAAATCACTGCATTAGAGAAGATCATAAGTCAAGTCTGCCCAATTCATATAGGTACACCCGCCTAGGTCTAGTAGCACCTAAAGAGTAGAAAGCTTAAGACATTTTGCTTTGTCTGTTACCCTAAAACGTACCAAGAGATTGGCAACCTCTTGAGGTATTCTTACCTGCATTTTTGAGAGCTAACACAACATACATTAAAACTTTACCATTCCCATTTGTAGATTAAAACATCACAACTCATTAACTAAAAGAAGAGCATAAATGTAAACATGCACAACACAAGGACACCAATATTTTTATGTGGAAAACCCAATGAGGGAAAAACAACGATGAGAGTTAACTCACAATATATGAAACTCACTACTTAAGAAATTATAGTTTTGTTTAAGGCTCACCGCCTTAGGACTTGTAGACTAAGGCACACAACCTTAGGGAAAGATACAAGGACATGATGAGACTCACTATCTCAAAATTATAATGAGAAATATGAACATGAACTACTATAAAGAAGCATCCAACATATGTTGATGTTACAGTCCCTTTTTCATACAATTAATCCATCATACTAACTTTGCACACTTCATATTCAACACTCTACACATTTTTAATTCACCATTGACTGATACCATCACAAATTATTTTTATCTTCTATAAATATAGTCCATAAAAACTCAAAACCTTAATTAGGTTGGGTCCAAAATGACCTTTAGATTAAACACATGATACTACTTAGGTCGGCTCAAACGTATACATTATGAAGAGAAAAAGAGTTGCAAATCAACACAATACATACCAAGACCAAAAACCATCTCAACACATTCTCCAAAGCAAGATTAATTAATCAAGACCAATCATAGATGAAGGAAACAATCATGTCAACCCAAACAATGACAACACTGCCAACTGTTCAACTTTGTACCACCAGCGAGAGACCAAAAACTTTATGTGAACCAAGATGAGAAAAATATACACTATGCACAATATCTCTTCAACCTTCTCTTGAAGAAACTAATCATCATATGTTGGTGCAAGAAGAAAAACATAATGAACTGATGAAAATGGAGCATTCCAGACAGACTGTAGCAATTCAAAACATAGGATGTTGCATTGTTGTACACCAAAACATTTGAGACTTGCAAGGATGAACCCATAAACCTTTCTAATCATATTACCAAGTCTACACAATCAAATCTATCTCACCGGAGAAATGCAAAGCATTCTAATAGGTCTACATCAACACTTTTATCTACTAGAGCACAGTATGAAACTCTATCACTTATAACTTTCACTATACACAGTGTAATGACATGAATTATTGGATATAGCACCTTCACATCTCGACCATCTTATCTTCTAAACTGCAAGACTAAATCTTTCTCTACGAAAGGATGTAGACCAAAATATCATGACTCTATCTTAGGGTATACACTGTGAATGCCTTAGCAAAAATTTTGCAACTTATCTCAAAATGGGGTACACCAAATGAGAATGATATCAATGTAGGAATTTTGGAAACATATTGGAACAAGTGTATCCACCTCTACATCACACTTAGACATCAAACTAATCACCATTCTTCTAAATATTGCATTGTTGACTGTATCAATAGATATCTCTGCACATCAACTAACTCCAAAGTATTATACTAACTTCAACACACACACTTGACATTAGTGACAACCAATATTGAGTTGACATCAATCACAACACATATTGCCAATATTGAATAAGGCTCAAGTTAAATTTTCTATGGCTAAGGTGAACCAACTAGGGTTCCCTCTATTCACTAGAAAGTGAGGGAATAAATTTTCAATTTACTTGATGTGTTTGACGCAAGAGCATCCTTGGGGGAAGTAAAGCATTCCCACATCTCTAGAATTTACTAGTTTGTTTACATAATTGATCCACTATTTAGTTGTAGAATATGTCGCCATATTTTACTACATCTCACAATTAAACCTTTAATTTAGGCGTAACATTAAGGATAAGAATTAAGATATCATATTTACATTCTAGAATAATTGGATGCATTCAAAGACTTATTTGTCTTGATGAACCCAGATTAGACTAGCAAACTCTCATAGTTATAGAGTCATTTTTTGGTGCTAGAGATTTGGAGTTTGTGATAATCAAGGAAGACATAGCAAGAAGCATTGGACACAAGGGAGTGAACATTGGCCACTACATAATTTTTTTTCCATTATTTTTTATTTATTTTGAGAGATTAGCTACCACTAGATGACTACGTGTAAATGTAAGACTGTCCAAACACCACTGCAAATATTCACTATCCACAAGCTACTATTATACTACATGTGCAGGACAACAACACTAAGAACAACAATCTCCAAAGCATTCAAATCCAAAAAAAAAATGCAAAGTTATTGTTAAATTTCAATGTGGACTTTCATACTTAAATATGGCACTATCCTTTCTTTACTGTCATTTCCAAATGTCAAGTAATGTATACTTCAATGTGACATTAATGTGACAAAAGCAAAGAAGGCACAAAAATAACACTATTGGAATACCTTTGGTTGGAGTATACAAGATATGAGAAAAATGAAAATGTCACCTCATTATCATGACCCAAACCATTGTCACTTTTTCAAACATTATGTTATGTGATTGCAATCCTCACTATATTTGAATAGATTGTCTATCCACCAGCATCATGCAACCACCATTCACACTTCCTTGAACACCATACAATTACCAACACTATAAAATATTTGAACCAAGCAAGAAAGATACAACTTCAACCAAACTTAAGCAAAACAATAATACATTGTCAAATCAAGCAAACCAAGTATCCATTTCTCCACTACTATCCTAGCAAATATGTAATGTCCAGGCAATCTCAAACAAGAATAAATGTGCACTTTTTTGTTAGATCTTCCCATGCCTAAACCAACAAGAGAAACAATATGCATTGTTTCCCAAGGTACTATTATCACATTCAATGATAAGTGAAATCATTGTGTATTCCTACTATCAATCTAGCAAGCAAAAATACAAGATCCACAATTGTTATCCAAATCACTGTTATCACCCAATCATTTTCCACAACAAAACTGTTCATTTCCATTCATTTTCTTGACCTTAACCACTGTTATTTCCAAACACATGTGTATTGACCAAACAAATGAACATTTACACTCACTACTCATGGAAAGACACAAACAAGTGTCCAAGAATCAAGAATTGTGCTCCCCCTGACTGAAAGAAAGTATAGAAAAAACAAAGCACTATCAAGATGCCCTTGTAGCACATGCATACACTTATTATTGTCCCATGTTCATTGTCTCCTAAGTTCACTATTCAAATAACAAAGTTAAAGTTCCAAAGTACTTCTCCAAATAACAAAGTCATTGTCCAGGTAACAAAAACAAAAGTTACTACATACCAACCAAGATTCAAATCATGAGAAGATTCCCAACAAATGTGTCAAGCATTCACATTGTCTCCATATCTATCCATAAAGCAACTTGAGAACAAATGGCACTATATGCTCTTGACTTGAAGCAGTGTCTAAAAATGTCATGAATCTAAAAGACACATATATCCTTTAGCATTGTTTATGGGTTTACTGCAACACTATCAAGGACCTTGTTGCATAAGAATAAGCATCAACAATATTTGATAATGATGAAATGAATGTACTCATTTACATCATGAACACAATCACCTTATAATAAAGAAACATATACCTTTGTATAACCAATGAAAAACTTGCCTCTAACAAAATGCAGGAATATTACAAGAAATACTCCTCAAAATCATGGTATAGAACAATGAATTTAGATTCTAATCCCTTCACTAAAGAGACAACTTCTTGTTGTTTCCTAAGGGGTTTGAATGGACCATCAGAAATCAACTCCCCCTCAACTCATACTTCCCTTTAAGCACTAATAGATGTTGCTTGCATAGTATGCACAAGTTTAGGCTCATTCTTATCTTGACTTTGTTTTCTTCTCCAAACCTTCTTCTCTGATTTCTTCTTGTCATCAGATGCTTGTGACTTTGAATGTTTCTTATGTAAGAAATCATTTATTCTCTCCTATTTCACAAACCTAGTTCTACAACGCTTTGCAACATAACCATGTTTATGAAATTTATAACATATTGCATTCATATTCTTAGAGAATGCATATTGACTCCTTTTAGACCTTCTTCTACAATAACTTTCTTTATTCCCATAGCCATTACATGAATAACTATAATAGGGAAATGAATAATTGTACCTCACTAATTTATTTTTCCAAGTAGGTGGAGATCCTATGGACCTGTTGGCTCTACTTCTTCCTCTATTAATTTCCTTGGATTGTCTACTATCAGTAGTCTTAACTTCTAAATTCTTATTTTCTTCAATCTTAGGGGCTGCAACGTGATAGCTTAGATCTATCTTCTTTCTTGGTGTTTTTCTGACTCCAAAACTTTGTTCTGCAACAAATCCTAAACCAGTAACATCCTTGTGATTTTTTTGCTTGCTCAGCATATCATATAAGCACTTAGTGCTATTTTCAAATTGGAGTGTCTTGTGTAACTTCAAAGAAGCTTTTCCTAATTCATCTCTCAAATATACTATCTCAGATTCATACTTTTCACAATCAACTTCTTTGGCCTTTAGTTGCTTATTGACTTCTACCTCTATTTTCTTAACTCTAGCAACTTGAACCTTCATATCTATTATTTGTTTTTCTGCATTTTGAAGGACTAAAAGAGTTTTGGTCTTAGATTATTTTTCCTCTTGTAGCTACAATTTTAACCTTTGGTTCTCCATTCTAAGTTTCTTAATCTCATCAAGAGCATAGATGAGTTCACCTTCCATATCAATCTCACATTCATTTTAATCAAACTCTTGTTCAAAATAACTCACTAAGTGATCTCCTTCTTTGTCTATACTACAAAATCATCTTTTGTACTAGGATTAAGTGGTGTTTGTTGTTCAGTATTCTGTTGGGTATTTATTTTTTCTCTGTTTCTTTTACTTTTTTCTATAACGAGTACTCCACTACAAGGAACCCCTAAGTTGGTTAGACTTATGCAAGGGTATGGCTCTGATACCACTTGTTGGAGTACAATACCACTAAGAGGTGGGAGCTGAATTAGTGGTATACCAATTTAAAATGACCTTGAATTAATCTTTCACAACTTTGAACATATAAAATGCAAGTTTCAGAATAGTTCAACTATCATGTGGTGCATCATGCATGTAAAGCTATCAAGCTTGATTGAACATAAAGAACATAAGAAAATCATAAAAGTTGAAGACACCATAGAAACTCAAATGCTAAAAGATACACAAGACTGAATGTTTGAACATGCAGACCAAGTAGACCACAAACAATGAGAAACCATAACACAATGATTTACGAATGGAAAACCCTCATAGGGATAAAAAACCACTTGGGAAAAATTGCCTCACTAGCTTAATAAAATCCCACTGATTACAGAGCCTCACTAGCTAACTTTTGTGTTGCATTGGAAAAACCTCACTAGGTACACAATGTGCCTTACTGGAAAAGTCTCATTTCCTACACAACATGCCTCACTAGAAAAGGAACCTCACTGGTTACAAGTATGCCTCACTGGAAAATACAACTTGTTATTAATCAGATATGCACCCTATGCTAAATTTGCAGAATTTAACTATCTGTTGACACATGGAAACCTTCTTCAGATTTGGGTGATCTAATCGAAGAAGGAATCTCCAGAGTGAGTTGGTTCTCCGAATGATATATTCTATTCTAAATGATTTTCTAAGGGAAGGAGTTAGAAAGATAACTGAAATGAAACCTATGACTTAAAGTGATTTCCAGGACTTAAAGATGACTTAATGATGCCTCTGGTTTTTACCCACAAACAACTCTCAGAAAACAACAATGCTTCACAATCGCACTTGAACACTTAACACATAATTGATTTGCATGAAGATTTAGGCTTAAATACAATATGAAAACTATATTTTATGAACTTTTTGCATCAAGAATTGCAATTTTAGGACATAACAAGGATTTTGTAAATAGAAATCACAATATAACATCAAACTATAACTGCAAATGATACAAAATTGAGAAATAGGAATGTTGATTTATTCAATTGAAGGAGTATCAAAGGTTTGAGTACAAATTTTTTCTTACAAAACTCTCTGCTCAACATGAGAGGAAGAAATAATGAATCAAAACTCAAGAAAAACTCTAATCTTTTCTTCAAGATATACCACAAAAACCCTAATCCTATCTCAAGAAGAAAGCTCAAGGAAAAGCATCTAAAACTGCCCAAAAATGAGTAACTAAAATGGAAAACTCTCACTCTTTGCATGTGCATGTTGAAAAGCACCTAAAAATAGGTTTGCTTTGCTTTAAAAGAAAAAAAAACACCTTATCTCCTCTCCATGTAGCTCAAATCCGACCAAGGAAAATTCAACTCTCTTTTGCTTTACAAACTGCTAAAAATAGCAAGAAAGAAAAACAATTTGTAGGATTGTTTTAACTTCTACTTTACAAAACATGCAGTTTCTCAACTTGATTTATTTTGCAATTAAACATTAAAAATGTTTGCAAAATATCAACCTATTACTCCATTACAAATTTGATTTTCTTAAAAAATGATAAAAAATAAGGCAATCACCATCAATGTTTTAATTGATTTCTTTAAAATCAATTTGAAAAATAAATGCCTAAACTATTAAATTTTATCCAAGGCAATAAGTATTGTTCAACATTCTTATTTTAATTGATTTTCCTCAAAATCAACTAAAAAATCACTAAGCACTTGGGTTTCTGGAAAAATAAATAAAAGCCTAACTTAGGACTTAGACATATGGAAAATACCTAAACCTCAAAAGCTCGATCCACTATGGATTTATCTTTAAATAATACTATGAAGGCTTTATCATTTAACCCAAGGCACATGAAAAACTCGACCACATGATATTAGACTTAGAAATTTGATATTTCTAAAAGCTTGGTAATCTTTACTAAGTTGAATTAGGGTTAATATGGAACAAAACCAAAGCAAAAAACCCTAAAATCATTCATTCTACACTTGCAACTTTTGAAGAGAAGGCTCTTCCTAGGAGAAGCGCCACCAACACTAGGGTTTGGATCCTTCTTTCTACATTTTCATGGTCAACCACATCATGCTTGGCATCGATTTTCCTCTGTAACCTCATGGTAAGTAGCCTCCAAGACACTTCGTAGCTTTCACTCTCAGTTTGAAGGAAAAAATGGCCCTCAAGGTCGTGGCTAGTATGAGCATTTTTTCTAATTTTTATCTTCATTTCTCTCATGTACTTACTTCACTCTTCCTGGCCGCCATGAGTGTGAGCTCGAGCTTTTCTTGGAAGCTCTGTGAGAGATTGGCCGCCATCATTTGCTCTTCTATAGGCATGACATGGTAAGTGTTATCTCCTCCTTTGTTTTCTCTTCTTATTTACTTCAAAACTAAAGCTCTTAAAAGCTTATGGCTGCAAAAGAAAGATTGTTATTTTCAAAACAATTATAGACCCATTGCAGGTCGCACCATGTCTGCTTTAATTATGGATTTCTATCAAGAAAACTTGCACTTCACATACTCTTGTTTTTTTTTTTTTTGAGATTCAGATAGCAAACTTAAAATGGGTTCTCTACTTCTCTGTGAAATGATGAATGTACATGAACCAAGAGCTCTCTCCAGGCCACGACCAATACATGCTCAAACTGGCATTTGGTTGTAATTTGCATTTTATCCCAAAGTATGAAAAAAGAATGCTCTTAGAGAAGACTCTTATTATATTTTTCTTCAATTTCTCTTATATCTCCATGTATTGGGCTTGACCCATGATGGAATTGTATGTATTTTGCATTTTCTGGAAAACTGTCATATGGGTAAGCTGAAATAATGAAGAATCTACATTTTGAATCAAAACCCCATGTGGGTATTCTTTATTCTGAAAAAAATTCACTTATTTTTGTATTTTCTATTGAAAACCCATCTGGGTACTCAGTATTTTGAAAGAAAATTGTTTATCTTGCACTTCTATATTTCCATGGTATTTTATGCATTCCATTTTTCTATCAAAACCCTCATGGGTTCACTGAAACAAGGAGAAATCTTTGTACTTAGTTCCACTTTGCTGTTGTTTTTCATAATACTTTATTATATATGCAGCTCCTTGATCATACCTAGAATTGCTTTAAAATTGTAACACCACCTTGTTATCTATTTACTTTTCATTGTTCGTCCATTAGGGAAAAGAAACAACACCTCTTTCCCTTTATCTACAACTCCTATAGATTACTATTCATCACTCATTTCATGTTTAGAATACTTCAAAAAAGAGTGCATTCTTAGCTCAAACACTTCATATGCTTCCATTATTTATTAGTGCTACAATTATGAGGCATTATGTATGCATGTTCACTATCACCATTATGACATTAAACACTTGCTGCTCCAGAACAAAATATTATGAAACAACATAAATCAAACATTAACAAAACCCATGGAAATAAAATGTAATTAATATGGCAATATTTAAAACTTTCCAGTATGAAATTGATGTATTTCAGTTGAATTGAATCCATTAAGTTCATTGTCCACCTGTATCTTTCACTTCACTGCTTAGACCTGATTGTTATGAGTGAACAATAAACTTAATTGCTTTGATGACTAAAATTTTTCTTTACTCCTTCATGAATGGCTCAAATGAGCATGATAATTGTATTTTCTTACTCAAACCACTTGTAAGTTTAAGGTGCAATATGTCAATCTCTACCCTTATGGGAGCCCATTTTACTCCACATGCTTTTGTCTTCATGAGATGATCAACTACATGACTTTTCCTATACCTGCACAGGAAACAAACAATGTTAGTAAAACAATATATTATTATGATGTTTCCTTCTTTGCTTCTGTCCATCTCCTATTTTCTCAATGGTTCCCTTGTATTATCAGCAGCATTTTACATTATTGTCGGTGGTTCATATAGGGATGTTCATAATCGGAGCTCTAACAACCCTCTTCTTCTTTTAAAGGTCAATCGGATCTTGAGGACGAAGGATGGTGGACCACTCTTACATCGACCAACAGCAACAGGCAATGATGATTATGTTCATGCTTATGTGTTTTCTTCCTTACATCTCCAATAGTGTAGCACGCTCCTTATGATGCATTGTAACAGTTATCTCCACGGCTTGTGTGGATTCTTTAATGTCTCTTTCTGCTTTTCATTTTGAAAAGAAATGCATCAAAATGCAAAAAATGTACCATCATTTGTATTCTTGCAATCAAATGAAATATTGTAAGGTGAATAGCATCATGAAATAAATGAAAGCACTTGTTATGCCTAATCATTTGTACATTCAATTTTGTATTCCATTTGACTTGTAAAGCACTGAATAACAACTCGTGAAACTCGGTTTTCTCAAACAATGCATAACTGACACTTGATGAATGTGGTGCAAACAACACTTAATGCACATGCAGAATAACTAAACTTCCACTTTAAGATATAACAAATTAATCAGCTCTACCAATTAAGTTGTAGTGAAAATTGGTAACACAACTTTCACATCAATATGATTATGTGAATAAAAGGATAAAGTATAATCTTTGTTTCATTACAAAGCATTTCTTGATTGTCTCATATTTATTAGAGACTCAAGAACCTATATGTTTGTGTATCCACATACAACCAACACTTTAATTTTTTTCTCATTTTTTCAAAATAGATTGTTCATCAATGCTTTTAGCATAAACATAATAATGACTCTTTACAGAGTATAAGTCTCATACCTATCAAACCTTCACATAGTGACTATGTCACTATTTTATATGCATTCAAGTAACATAAATCTTTCATAAAAGTCTTGCAAGTATAACTTCCTTTTACCAACTGCCTTCTCAAGAATACATAACTGAAAAAACATCAAGCATCATTGTGGTTTCAAAACTGCACATAACCAACTTCAAATACCTGTCAAAAATAAGCCATCAATAAATTGTTATTGCACAAGTTTAGATCACATACTTTAGTCATATGATAGATACCCAATGATGTCTTTTGATATCTTAAAGCATTAAAATGTAAATTTTCTATGTCGATATGCCCTGGGAATAGGGGTTGACAAGTAGTATACACAACCCTTTTTATAAAAAAACCACATAGAGACTTAGAATGAGCTTCAAAGCACAAAACCCTAAGTACACAAACAACTTCGAGGAGCAAGCATTCAAGCAACATAATCATAGATTTGCATACCTTAGAAGCTTGAGAAAGAAGCAATAAAACTAGGGTTTAAATTCTTTAAAAGAGATACCAATCAGTACCCAAATCAAACTTTTCCATTGTTCTAAAATCTGCCTTGAAGTAAAGCTTAGTAATCTATAGTCATTACCCTCTTACATTCTTACATCAACATCATCACCATTTTCACACTTAAGACCAAGCAGCTTTGTGCCCTTTCGAAATGATAAGAAAACTAGGTATTACGGCTCTTGCATTCTTTTTGCAATAATGAGCAAAGTATTATCTTCCTTAGTCAATTAATATTGCTTCCTCAATGTCAAACAATTAAATATTTCCTTTTCATTTCGATAATATACATCATTATACCATTTGCAAATAATGATCAAAGCATGATATGCTTCAAACACTTGTGCATAGAATCAAATCAAAGCACTTGAATTCTCAAATACTGTCCAACACAATGATGAACACCAAAGTAACCTTGTAATGCTTTTGTAATGCTTAGTTTGACATCTATGCCAAACATCATTGTCAATGCCAACAAGGGTCAACAAAATCCTCCTTTGGAATTGATGTCAAACACACTTCCACTGCTACTGTCATCAAACAATGATGTCAAAGACACTGCCACTACCACTACCATCAAACAATGTTATCACCTTGTACAAAAAATCATAACCAGTTGTGCATGTATCATGAAACCTGAACCAATTCATATGTATCATGAAACCAATACATTACCAACTCACTACATTGTAAGTATACCATTACCATTACCAAAACTAAAATATCAATACCACTATGCAAAGACTTCTCCCCCTTTGAAAACAATGCCAAAGGCTGGGGACAAAATTTGGAAGAAGATTGTCCAGAAACTTGAAAGCAAGTGCTAATAGAAGATCCATCATAACAATGTAATATCATAAGCATCAATTCATCAGAAGTACCCAATTGCACCATAAGTACCAACTGTGAAATGAAAATACAATGTAACCACTTGTCAAATGTACATTGTTACCAGCAATGTTACCAGCGTCAAGAGTAACCTGTCAAGAGCTCACTTGGAAAAGCTTATTTCAAATCACACATGCCACCAAGAATGGAAGATGAAAACTATGCATATGCCAAAAGATTAACATCTAGCATTGAGAATCACCACTGATAATAGATACCCTAAGGTGAGAGTTATTACTGCCCTTTTACCTTGTATGCAAACTCAAAGCACTGTTTAAAACAAGATAAGAAATCACAATGCAACATTGCATACCATTAGATATTGAAGAAAGATTTCATCATTCCAAGAGAAATGAGAAACTCTCCCTAAAGAAGATATAAACATACATAAAATTTAAAGCATTGTCAGTTAGCTATGTTCACTCTACCCATGTTCAGCAAAGAAACTTGATTATTGTTTTCAAGTATTACTGTCAATATCATTATGTCTTCCTCACACATCACTGTCTAAGTTGTCCATCAAGACCCAAGTGATTCATCAACTAATGCACTGTCAAAAACATGCATCATAGTCCAAAAACATGATTAGTGGTAAATGTCATTGTAAAAGGATATGTTAACATTGTCACTTCACTTCCCAAAAAGAACGTTCCAAGATAATCCTAGTTCCACTGTTCCAAGGAATAATAATAAATCTTGGAGAGCATTGCTAGATCAAAGCAATCATTCCATTGTCAAATGATATTTTAGCACTGTCATTTCAAAACTTCTTAATCCTGTCAACCACTAGACCAAGCAAGATAAGTAACCATGGTGAAAAGCATTGGAAAGATAATAAAGCAACAAAGTAGATCATTGTCCACAGTGCAAGCCATGTAGCAACTGACATATCGACCAACTGTCAAAGAATCAATGGACAGATTACCAACAATGATGTGTGAATATTAGGAAAATGAACCAATTGTATATTCCTCATGAAGTGCACTCAACCTACAAGGAAGACCAAAACTATGTAGTGGAAGAGAGAATAACACTGTGCAAGAACACTATCTGAAAGCAAGCATTGCATATTTTCAAATCATCAAGACTATCATCACATATCATAGAAAGATCATTGTACAGTCACTATCAACTATCAACAATTTGATCACAGTCATCATTGTCATGGAAATTTGTTATCAACAGGTGATCAATTCTAGCAAACTATCCAAAGAACCACTTGTGCTAAATGTTCAATGTTGCATAAAACACATCAACTTCACTCAAACACATACCAATATGAGCACCTGTAATTTGATCTCTAAGCAACTGTCCTCCTTGAATCATGAAGCAACTCTACTATTTGTGCAACTGTCAAGCAATCATTAGCAATGCACAAAGCATATCCATTGTCCCACAAATGTGAAATGATGAGTTCAAGATATTCATTATCTATTGCACTGTTAGCAAGACAAAATCCCAAACAACCACTATAAATGTAAGACTGTCCAAACACCACTGCAAATATTCACTATCCACAAGCTACTATTATACTGCATATGCAGGACAACAACACTAAGAACAACAATCTCCAAAGCATTCAAAGCCAACACAAAAATGCAAAGCTACTGTTAAATTTCAATGTGGACTTTCATACTTAAATATGACACTATCCTTTCTTTACTATCATTTCCAAATGTTAATTAATGTATACTTCAATGTGACATTAATATGGAAAAAACAAAGAAGGCACAAAAAGAACACTATTGGAATACCTTTCGTTGGAGTATACAAGATATGAGAAAAATTAAAATTTCACCTCGTTATCATGGCCCAAACCACTATCACTTTTTCAAACATTTTGTTATGTGATTGTAGTCCTCACTATTTTTAAATAGACTATTTTTCCACCAACATTATGCAACCATCATTCACATTGTCCTTGAACACCATGCCATTATCGGCATTGTAAACATTTGAACCAAGATGGAAAGATACAACTTCAACCAAACTTAAGCAAAACAACAGTACACTATAAAATCAGGTAAACCAAGTATTCATTTCTCCACTACTATCCTAGCAAATATGTATTGTCCAAGAAATCACAAACAAGAATAAATGTGCACTTCTTTGTCAAATCTCCCCATGCCAAAACCAACAAGAGAAAAAATATGCATCATTTCCCAAGGAATTGTTATCACATTCAATGATAAATGAAATCATTGTGTATTCCTACTATCAATATAACAAGCAAAAATACAAGATCCACAACTGTTATCCAAATCAGTGTTATCACCCAATCATTTTCCACAACAAAATTGTTCAAACAACTATTCATTTCCATTCATTGTCTTGACTTTAACCATCGTTCTTTCTAAACACATGTGTATTGACCAAACAAATGAACATTTTCTTTCACTATTCATGGAAAGACACAAACAAATGTGTGAGAATCAAGAAATGTGCTCCCCCTAACTGAAAGAAAGTATAGCAAAAACAAAGCACTGTCAAGATGCCCTTATAGCACATGCATATACTTATTAATATCCCATGTTCACTATTTCCTAAGTTCACTATTCAAATAACAAAGTCAAAGTTCCAAAGTACTTCTCCAAATAACAGAGTCATTGTCCAGATAACAAAAACAAAAAGTTACTACATACCAACCAAGATCCAAATCATGAGAAGTTTCCCAAAAAATGTGTCAAGCGTTCACATTGTCTCCATATTTTTCCACAAAGCAACTTGAGAACAAATGGCACTATATGCTTTTGACTTGAAACAGTGTCCAAAAATGTCATGAATCTAAAAGACACATATATCCTTTAGCATTGTCTATGGGTTTACTACAACACTATCAAGGACCTTTGTTGCGTAAGAATAAGCATCAACAATCTTTGATAATGATGAAATGAATGTACTCATTTACATCATGAACACAATCACCTTATAATAAAGAAATAGATACCTTTGTATAACCAATGCCAAACTTCATTACCTCTGACTCATGGTAAACATCAATGAATTTAGATTATAATCCCTTCACTACAGAGACACAACTTCTTGTTGTTGCCTAAGGGGTTTGAATGGTCCATAAAAAATAAACTCTCCCTCAACTCATGCTTCCTTTTAAGCACTAATAGATAGTATGCACAAGTTTAGGCTCATTCTTTTCTTGACTTTGTTTTCTTCTCCAAACCTTCTTCTTTGATTTCTTCTTGTCATCAAATGCTTGTGACTTTGAATTTTTCTTATGTAAGAAATCATTTTTTCTCTCCTGTTTCACAAACCTAGTTCTACAATACTTTGCAACATGACCATGGTTATGACATTTATAACATATTACATTCATATTCTCAAAGAATGCATATTGACTCCTTTTAGGCCTTCTTCTACAATAACTTGCTTTATGCCCATAACCATTACATGAATAACAATAACTAGGAAATGAATAATTGTACCTCACATTTATTTTTCCAAGTAGTTGGAGATCTTGTGTACCTGTTGGCTCTAATTCTTCTTCCTCTATTGATGTCCTTGAATTGTCTACTATCAGCAATCTTAACTTTTGAATTCTTCTTTTCTTCAATCTTAGGGGTTGCAACGTGATAGCTTAGATCTATCTTCTTTCTTGGTGTTTTTCTAACTATTAAACTTTGTTCCTCAACAAAGCCTAAACTAGTAACATCCTTGTGATGTTTTTGCTTGCTCAGCATATCATATAAGAACTTAGTGCTCTTTTCAAATTGGATTGTCTTGTGTAACTTTGAAGAAGCTTCTCCTAATTCATCTCTCAAAGATACTATCTCAGATTCATACTTTTCACAATCAACTTCTTTGGCCTTTAGCTGCTTATTGACTTCTTCCTCTATTTTCTTAACTTCAGCAACATGAACCTACATATCTATTATTTGCTTTTCTACATTTTGAAGGGCTGAAATATTTTTGGTCTTAGATTCTTTTTCCTCTTGTAGCTGCAATTTTAACCTTTGGTTCTCCATTCTAAGTTTCTTAATCTTATCAAGAGCATATATGAGTTCACCTTCCATATCAATCTCACATTCATTTTCATCAAACTCTTGTCCAAAATCACTTAAATTAAGCGATCTCCTTCTTTGTCTACACTCTTCACTACAAAATCATCTTTTGTACTAGGTTTAAGTGGTGTTTGTTTTGATTAAAGGAAAAACGGGTTTTGAACAGACCCAAAACCATTAACAAACAAGTTTTGATGGGGACCTGAAACCCACACAAAGAGGAACCGGCTGCACAAAAATAAAACACAACTAACCAGCAATATACCAACATCAGAAAACCAATAGATCAACAAGACAACCCAAATCTGCAAACAACAAGCAAGGTTTTAACGAGAACCTAGAACCCAAATCACACCCAAATTTAACAGGGGAACTTGGACCCAGACTAGGTTTAGAGGGGAACTTGAAACCCACTTACAATTAGAAAATAGGGACCAAAGTCCCTCACATCATACCAGGTTTTACCAGGGACCTTATACCCACAACTCACATAAATACCATCAAGATCCACTAGGAAAGAGGCCATCCAACCATACTGTTAGCTCTCAAAAACGCAAGTTGAATGCCTCAAGAGGCTGCCAATCTCTTGATACACTTTAGGGTAACAGACAAGGCCAAGAGAACTCAACCTTCTACTCTTTAGGTGCTGCTAAACCCAGGCAGGTGTACCTTTCTGAATAGTGCAGACTTATCTTATGATTATCCTTCTAAAATGCTTTGTCCACAATGGAAGATGACAGTGAACAAAATGAAATCAAACTTGATAACTATCTTCTAATTTAAATCCTAGAATGCTTAATTAACTGATAGAAAGAGATTGAATGAATTCAAATAATGAAATTGCAGAGACCAATGCCTTGTTGGGTATGCGGAGTCAAATGAAAGAGAAGTGGGCAACTTATTCTGGCAGAAAATCAAATTGCAGGCATATGATCTGTTCATAACTTGTATAAACAATGCAAGATTACAACTACTAAGCTCTTCTTTAATAATCTAGATGAATCTTCCTGATTACTGTGATCAACGAAAAGGATTTAATCTTTACTTGAGAGAACCAGTTAATTAATCACACAAATACAGCAAATGTGCATTGACAAACTGAACATAAACTTGTTATGCCAATTTAAACAACCAGAAAGAATCAAAATTGGAGACAGCTTCAGCAATACTTTTCAATAAACTCAACAGACAGTTGATACCAAAAATAACCTACCACACCAACTGATTCCCATTGAATTCGTCATTTTAAAACATGCACATAGTCTCTGATAAGAGAAAATTACTCTACTGTAGCCATTCCTAATCTACTGTATGTGATCTAAAATCTCATCTTTTTTCAATTACAATCCAGGTGCATATAAATACACCAGCATTAGGAATCATATCGTTTCAAATTCATGTCGTCCCCCGTAGAAATCGAGCCCAAATCATGTCGACCACAACAGTATTTAGAATTTCACACGTTGGCCCACAACGCTCAAGTCATTGTTAATCATCCACTGAGGCAATCGCCAAAACATCTCTAGAGGTATGTCGAAGGCAACTATATCGCTGATCATCCCTTTGGTCTTTTGTGCCTCGTCGTAACATATCTGAGTCGTGAAGACATCATATCGAAAACCCCTGCCATACCGAGAGCACCATTCAGTTATGTTCATTTCATTATCGTTGTAGCTTCCATCCCTCAGCGAGACGTCTTGTAGATATCATTTTGTTATACCGAAAGGCCCTATCCATTCTAAGTCACCGAGATAAGATCACACTCCTGCCAACAAGGTCCTTCATCGCTCCATCGGCAAGACCGGAGGTCACTCGCTGAAACCTCATGCCGATATCGCTAACTCTTACCGATATTCCTTTCATCCTATGTTGTCAGTCGGTGAGACAATGGGAAGTCGTTATGACTTCATATCGAATACCCCTAGTCCGGCCGAAAATCATCTATCTCAATCAAGTCGCCAAGACAAAACAAAACTCTCGCTGAAAGCCATTTTGAACATAGTCAACAAGACCCGGCGGGCTTGCCAAGACCACATAGCGAAACATAAGTCTCACCGAAGCACCTGAACTTACATTAGATCACCACAAGAATCCCCTAGCTTGGCCGATAGACATCCACGTGCATCAGTCGGTAAAACATGACTTACTCAATGAGACCACATACCGACACAAATAAGTCACATCGAGCAATGCCCTTTGTTATATTTGTCTTCGCCAAGACATTCAGAATTTCTCACCGATTGAGCCTCCGTTTGAAAAGTTGGTATGACACACTAGATTCGCTGAGACCATAGGCCGAAAGTTATAACTCATACCGATAAGTTCCTTCACAGCGCTTGTCGCTGAGACCCAAGAATTCGCCAAGACACTGTACCGACGCCGCAACTCTTGCCGATGTGAAACCTCATTTGTGTCGTTCAGCGAGACAAGAAAGACTCGTTATGACCATTCATCGAAACATATTTCTTTCACCGATATGAATACTTCCCATCGCCGAAATGATGAAACCGTTATGTCGATAGCTGCCAGTGAATGAAATCCAGTCGCCATGACATTAAAACGTCTTGCCAATAGGCAACACAGACATTTTGCTAGCAAAAGACACAACATGGATCGGGGAGAGCCAAATGAACTCACCCCGATAGGGACTAGAATGCAAAAGATGCATGACTCAATGGATTCGATGGGCAACATGGGAAAAATATGAGCAAAATGATATGAAATAGACCCCTACGTTTATGAAAAGGATTCCAATGGAAACTTAGGGTTATGGAAAACATGTGAAAAAGCTCAAAAATTTATAGTTCCAACAGTGGCTCCATCTGGGGATGAATGATAGTTAGATCATTACAAGAATCAAGAATCTTTGGGTGAGCAGACCAGACACAAAAATATGAACCAGTGAGCAGAAATGGAAAAGGACCAGAAGCATGATGGAAAGAATGCAAAATGAATGAAAATGGAGGTGAACCAGAACCCTAAACTACTGTGCATGGAAAAGAATTTTAAAGAGAATAAGTAAGAGTTGTCCATGCACTGGCAACCCTCAATCCTCTGTGTGTTAACTTCTCCTGTCTTGAGCTGTTACAATTCAAATCATACTTTCCCTTGTCAAATACCTGGTTTTGTTTTGAGTTCATCAGATTTCTCTTAAAGACACAGATGCAATCTTTCCTGTCACTAAAATTTTTTAGAGAATCACTATGCTCAATTTGGCCCAAAATCCCTACACCATTCTGTAATTTATATTTTTCATCATCAGACAAATCTCTGCCAACATACAAAATGCATACATATTTAATGCAAAATTTTATATAATCTCTCTCACTGTTATGTATTATGAAACACTCTCCCAGCTGTATAAAAATTTCACAATCAAAGTGCTTCTCTTGAAAAACAAAAAAATTTGTCATATCATTACTGTTTGAGGAAAACAAGTCAAAAACCTTTTGCACCTCTTTGACACTACCATTTGGATACAATACTGGATTATGACTCATATCATCAATATCAGGCACATATGAACCAATCAAATCTGGAATTCTATCATCCTTGGCATGCAAACAAACATCTTCTCCATATGAGTTAACAACTTCAAAATCACATACCTCTTCTTGAATAGAAACAGACTTTTGATCAACACCAAAAGTATCGCCATCATTCCAAGAAATACACAGGGAGTCATAAGAATCTTTACACAAAGATTTTTCACTGTCAAAACAAAAGTAAGTTGGAGACAGAACTTCAAGATCATCTTCATGTGCACATCCCTGGTATTCAGGAGTTAACAAATCTGCAATCTGTTCACTGACAAGTGGACAAGTCTCAACATTTTCATCACTACAATTATACTCCTCACTTTTTTCATCATCAAAAAGAAATCCAATACCATCAGAGAATAGGACATCAAAAACATCATCAGTACAGTTATTTATTCCATCATTTTGCTTGTCTGAAACTATTTCCTCCTTTTCATAAAATAGATTTGAAAATATCTGAAACTTACTCATTGACACACCTTGGCAAAAAATCATTTGATCTTCATTTAATTCTTCATCATACAACGAGTTTGAAAAAATTTGGAAATCACTTTCAAATGTACAAACCTCATCATGATCAAATGTATCTTCATAACTTTCAACTGCAGCCAGAGGTATTATATACTTACTATCTGATGAATCATTATCTCCCATTGCCTCTTCATCAGATCCTCATAAGGAGTAGAAGAATCCCTTGACTGCAAATCAAAATCCTCAGGTTCATCATCAGCATTAGAATATTCACAACAAACACTGCTCTCTTTGTGACAATCTGTTGTGCAAGAGAGATGCCCTCCACCTACATCCTCCTCAACCTGATGCAAAGTATCTGAAGCCAGATATATTGTGTGATCTTCTTCATTGTTTTCCATCTACATTCCCTCTTCTTGCATTCTTTGGGCTACAACACAATAATTTGGGGAATGTGGCATATCACAAAATTCACAGAAGTAATTGTTACTTACCATATAGGTTCCCTTTGTCAATGGATCAGGATCCTCCTTGTTTCTAGGCCTAGCTGTTATAGGTTTGTTGTCCTTCCAGTCTTTATTATAAGGCATGCCATGCAACCTCGGCCTTTCGTTCCTGTATATGTTGCTTTGCTGAGAAACCCTAGGAATATCTCTTTTATTGATTATCCCAGCATCCTTCCTATTGTTTTCAATTGTTTGTGCCATCTTCTGTGCTTCAACCAAATCTCTTGGGAATTTATTTCTCAGCTCATACCTTGTCTTAGGTTCAAATGCATTCAAATAAATACTCAGTGCTACAGAATCTGGCAACTTTGATCTAGGAGGTATTTTATTCTGCAACTTATTGAATCTCTGATTGAAATCATAAATTGTATCACTTTGATCTTTCTGAATGTGCAATAATTCACAAAGAGCATAATCTGGTGCACCTAGATTCCCAAACTGCTCGAGGAATTGATCTTGAAATCCTTGGAGAGAATCAATAGAGACAACTGGTAAGTTGTTGAACCAATCCCTAGCATCTTCAACAAGTGATATCATGAATAGCTTCATGCGTAAATCTTTGTAGGGCACATCCAAATCTTGGATGAAAGCATTGAAACTTCTTAAATGATCTTTAGCAGTGATTGCATCACACCCTGTAAAATTTGGAACAATACCTCTCCAACTTCCATCCATTGGATAAGGGGATAATTGAATCCCTGCCAAATCAAACTGTCTGATCATTGTTGTGTAATGATGAGGGGGGGCGCTAAGTGGGTATTGATGCTGGTACATTGGACCATAGTACTGTGAATGATGATATGGCACATACTACTGACCATGAGGAGCTCCAGCATGACCTCCCCTGAACTAAGATCCTCCTCCATTCATGTTTAAAAAACTGCAAAATTCTTTCAGAGTCACCACCTACTTTTCCAAAAGTAGGAAAATCATTATTTATGATCTTTTTCCCAGTGGAATCACTCTTTCTGAAAATTTCTAAAATTATAACTTTTCCTCCAATGACTCTATAATGTGGTCTTCAACCGAATTTTCTGATATAATCCCCAGCAGAGTCGCCAATTTGTTACCTCTCAAAAACGTAGGCTGAATGCCTCAAGAGGCTGCCAATCTCTCGATACGCTTTAGGGTAACGGTCAAGGCCAAGAGAACTCAACCTTCTACTCTTTAGGTGTTGCTAAACCCAGGCGGGTGTACCTTTCTGAATAGTGCAGACTTATCTTATGATTATCCTTCTAAAATGCTTTGTCCACAATGGAAGATGACAGTGAACAAAATGAAATCAAACTTGATAACTATCTTCTAATTTAAATCCTAGAATGCTTAATTAACTGATAGAAAGAGATTGAATGAATTCAAATAATGAAATTGCAGAGACCAGTGCCTTGTTGGGTATGCGGAGTCAAATGAAAGAGAAGTGGGCAACTTATTCTGGCAGAAAATCAAATTGCAGGCATATGATCTATTCATAACTTGTATAAACAATGCAAGATTACAAATACTGAGCTCTTCTTTAATAATCCAGATGAATCTTCCTGATTACTGTGATCAATGAAAAGGATTTAATCTTTACTTGAGAGAACCAGTTAATTAATCACACAAATACAGCAAATGTGCATTGACAAACTGAACATAAACTTGTTATGCCAATTTAAACAACCAGAAAGAATCAAAATTGGAGACAGCTTTAGCAATACTTTTCAATAAACTCAACAGACAATTGATACCAAAAATAAACTGCCACACCAGCTGATTCCCTTTGAATTTGTCATTTTAAAACATGCACATAGTCTCTGATAAGAGAAAATTACTCTACTGTAGCCATTCCTAATCTACTGTATGTGATCTAAAATCTCATCTTTTTTCAATTACAATCTGGGTGCATATAAATACACCAGCATTAGGAATCATATCGTTTCGAATTCATGTCGGCCCCCATAGAAATCGAGCCCAAATCATGTCGGCCACAACAGTATTTATAATTTCACATGTCGGCCCACAATGCTCAAGTCATTGTTAATCATCCACTGAGGCAATCGCCAAAACATCTCTAGAGGTATGCCGAAGGAAACTATATCACTGATCGTCCCTTTGGTCTTTTGTGCCTCGCCGTAACATATCTGAGTCGTGAAGACATCATATCAAAAACCCCTGCCATACTGAGAGCACCATTCTGTTATGTTCGTTTCATTATCGTTGTAGCTTCCATCCCTCGGCGAGACGTCTTGTAGATATCATTTTGTTATACTGAAAGGCCCTATCCATTCTGAGTCACCAAGATAAGATCACACTCCTGCCGACAAGGTCCTTCATCGCTCCATCGGCGAGACCGGAGGTCACTCGCCGAAACCTCATGTCGATATCGCTAACTCTTACCGATATTCCTTTCATCCTATGTTGTCAGTCGATGAGACAATGGGAAGTCATTATGACTTCATATTGAATACCCCCAGTCCGGCCGAAAATCATCTATCTCAATCAAGTGACCAAGACAAAACAAAACTCTCACCGAAAGCCATTTTGAACATAGTCGACAAGACCCGACGAGCTCGCCAAGACCACATAGCAAAACATAAGTCTCACCGAAGCACCCGAACTTACATTAGATCGCCAAGAGAATCCCCTAGCTTGGCCGATAGACATCCACGTGCACTAGTCGGTAAAACATGACTTACTCGATGAGACCACATACCAACACAAATAAGTCACACCGAGCAGTGCCCTTTGTTATATTCGTCTTCGCCAAGACATTCATAATTTCTCATCGATTGAGCCTTCGTTTGAAAAGTCGGTATGACACACTAGATTCGCTGAGACCATAGGCCGAAAGTTATAACTCATACCGATAAGTTCCTTCACAGCGCTTGTCGCTGAGACCCAAGAATTCACCAAGACACTATACCGACGCCGCAACTCTTGCCGATGTGAAACCTCATTTGTGTCGTTCGGCGAGACAAGAAAGACTCGTTATGACCATTCACCAAAACATATTTCTTTCGTTGATATGAATACTTCCCATCTCCGAAACGATGAAACTGTTATGCCAATAGCTGCCAGTGAATGAAATCTAGTCGCCATGACATTAAAATGTCTTGCCGATAGGCAACACAGATGTTTTGCTAGCAGAAGACACAACATGGATCGGGGAGAGCCAAATGAACTCACGCCGATAGGGACCAGAATGCAAAAGATGCATGACTCAATGGATTCAATGGGAAACATGGGAAAAATATGAGCAAAATGATATGAAAATAGACCCCTACGTTTATGAAAAGGATTCCAATGGAAACTTAGGGTTATGGAAAACATGTGAAAAAGCTCAAAAATTTATAGTTCCAACACATACCATCGAGAAGAATCAGATCTCTTGCACCATCCCCACATTGGAAGAGCTTAATCACACTCCACCTCACTAAGAGTCGGCTCCCCTCTATAGGAGTAGACATCATGAAAAACCTTACCACCACTGCAATCATACTGAAACAAGAAATAGCTCCATCTCCATAGGAGCACGCACTGCCTCAATAGGTATTGTACCAATGATGACCAACAGCAAGGAAAGCACCTCCTCAAATCCACAATCCTCAACTCTATCTCTAGAAGAGAGGGCTCCAGCTCAACAGGAGTAATCTTCACCTCAAAAGAAGACTCAGATTGAAGAAAAGAGAAGAGAGAAATCCAACCAATAGCAAGGAGAAACATGATATCCACCAGCAACTCGAGCCAATGGGGCAGCAAGAGAATCAACAGGATATACCCTGCAAAAACACTAGAAAAACCAACATG
Source organism: Sequoia sempervirens (assembly GCA_007258455.2). Classification (NCBI taxonomy): domain Eukaryota; kingdom Viridiplantae; phylum Streptophyta; class Pinopsida; order Cupressales; family Cupressaceae; genus Sequoia; species Sequoia sempervirens. Next base: position 156,584 of record VDFB02324590.1, on the reverse strand, counting down.
GGAAAGAGAGATGATAATGAAAAGCAGCCCATCCAACTCACCCAAGACCACCAACAGCCTTCCAACTAGAACATACTGCTTCAGCACCTCCAAAAAAGAAAGAAACACCTCCACAAAAACAACAGAGGCATCCTTAAGGATCAAACAAGGCTAGTTCAAAAGAAAGAACCAAGGAAACACCCCAGCCAAAAGGATAGGAACATGAACCATGAGAAACAAGTTCTCCAAAATAAACCCACACCTCTTCCGCAGAGAGAACAAGAAGGCCCAAAGGGGAATCCACACCAAACGAACAAAAGAGGGCTATCCAGAGCCAACAAGAGAACTACTACCAACAACAGAGAAGAGGGAACAAAACCACTCACCTACAACCTTAAAAATAATAAAAACTTTAAAGCCTAACCACATAAGGCACACCAATCCAAAACCATCCACAAGCAGCTAGGGGAGTTGCAAGAGCAGAGCACCCGAAGGAAAGAGCCAACCCCAAAGACACTCCCAAGAGATTAAACACCATTTCAAGCACCAACATTTGGGAGAGAACAAAAACAGGGGACACCACACCAGCCTACACTAGATAAGCACCTCAAAGGAGCTAAAAATTGCTAAACCCCATAAGCCAAGTCGAAAGCCTAACTCCAAAGAAAAACCAGACGAAGCGATTCCACCAAAATCCAATAGGAGCCATGAAGAATGCCTCAGAAAAGAGGCACAAACCAAAAAAAAAACCCTCATCCACGCAAAGACCAGAGAACTCGACCACCACCACAACAGGAAACACCACAAGAAACACCACAACTCGAACAAGAGGACCATTGCAAGAAAATGCCACACACCCTACAAAAAATGCAACTGCCTCAGCAGAGGGAAGGAAACAACAACAGTTGCATGAATAGCCCAAGCCACAGTCGAAAACACCCAGCATCCAGAAGCAGGAGGCGCAAGTCCACATCTAGCCAAGCTCCACCGACCACCAGCAACCAGCAAAGGAACTCCCAAAAGCCCAAGGTATGCCTCATCATCGTCTGAATCTGCCTCCTTGTTGCCATCTCCAGCGGAAGAATTCAAACTTCTAGAGTCGTCAACCTTCCCGCCTAGGTGCTCCATCTCCTTCACTATCCTTTCTCACAATAATAGGATCTTTAACTGGTGTTTGTCATTCACTATTCTACTAGGTATTTCTTTTTTCTCTATTTCTTTGACTGTTTAACATAACGAGTACTCCACTACCAAGAACCCCTAAGTTGGTTAGACATATGCAAGGGTATGGCTCTGATACCACTTGTTGGAGTACAATACCACTAAGAGGGGGGTGACTCAGTGGTATACCAATTTAAAATGACCTTGAATTAATCTTTCACAACTTTGAACATATAAAATGCAATTTTCATAATAGTTCAACTATCATGTGTTGCATCATACATGTAAAGCTATCAAGCTTGATTGAACATAAAGAACATAAGCAAATCATAAAAGTTGAAGACACCATAGAAACTCAAATCTGGAAAGATACACAAGACAAAATGTTTGAACATGCAGACCAAGTAGACCACAAATAATGAGAAACCATAACACAGTGATTTATGAGTGGAAAACCCTCATAGGGATAAAAAAACCACTCGAGAAAAATTGCCTCACTGGCTTAATAAAATCCCATTGATTATAGAGCCTCACTGGATACTTTTTTTGCCTCATTGGCAAAGCCTCACTAGCTACACAATATGCCTCACTGGCTACACAACATGCCTCACTATAAAAGGAACCTCACTGGTTACAAGTATGCCTCATTGGAAAATACAACTTTCACATCAATATGATTTTGTGAATAAAAGGACATAGTATAATCTCTATTTCATTAGAAAGCATTTCTTGATTGTCTCATATTTATTGGAGACTCGAGAACCTATATGTATGTGTATCCACATACAACCAGCAGTTAAAGTGCTTTCTCAAATTTTCAAAATAGATTGTTCATCAATAATTTCAGCATAAACATAATAATGACTCTTTGTAGAGTATAAGTCGCATACCCATCAAGCCTTCACATAGTGACTATTTCATTGTTTTATATGCATTCAAGTAACATAAATCTTTCATAAAAATTATGCAAGTATAATTTCCTTTTACCAACTACCTTCTCAAGAATACATAACTAAAAAACCATTGAGTATCATTATGGTTTCAAAACTGCACATAACCAACTTCAGATACTTGTCAAAAATAAGCCATCGAAAAATTATTGTTGCACAAGTTTAGATCACTGCCTTTAGTCATATGATCGATACCCATTGATGTCTTTTGATATCTTAAAGCAATAAAATGTAAATTTGCTAGGTTAGTATGCCTTGGGAACATGGGTTGACAAGTAGTATACACTAAACCCTTTGTATAAAAAAATCACATAAAGATTTAGAATGAGCTTCAAAGCACAAAACCCTAAGTACACAAAACAACTTCAAGGAGCAAGCATTCAAGCAACATTATCGTAGATTTGCATACCTTAGAAGCTTGAGAAAGAAGCAATAAAACTAGGGTTTAAAGTCTTTAAAAGAGATACCAATCAATTCCCAAACCAAACTTTTTTGTTGTTCTAAAATTTGCCTCAAAGTAAAGCTTAGTAAACTGCAGTCGCTACCCTCTTGCATTCTTACATCAACATCATCACCATTTTCACACTTAAGACCAAACATCTTTGTGCCCCATCGAAATGATGAGAAAATAGGTATTACGCCTCTTGCATTCTTTTTGCAATAATGAGCAAAGTATTATCTACCCTAGTCAATTAATATTGCTTCCTCAATGTCAAACAAGTCATTATTGCCTTTTTCATTTCAATAATGTATACATCATTATACCATTTGCAAATAATGATCAAAGCAGGATATGCTTCAAACACTTGTGCATGGAATCAAATCAAAGCACTCGACTTCTCAAATAATGTCCAACATAATGATGAACACCAGAGTAACCTTGTAAAGCTTAGTTTGACATCTATGCCAAACATCACTACCAATGCCAACAAGGGTCAACAAAGAGTCAACAAAGTGTGAAAATACCTTTTAATCCTTGATATATGCATGAAGGTAATTCTAAGGTAGGGGGATCAAAAGGATTCATAGTGAAAGGTATATCAATCAATGTGCAATGGATGAAATGAATAGTAAATCTAGAGCCAAAACTTATGTGAAAGGGAAATCTAAAAATAATGAGGTGAGATAGAAATTAATTTAGATCAAAAATCTGGTATCTAAAATAGGAAGATAGAATGACTAATCTTGAGTAAAAAACCTAGGGTGTAGGAGCAATCAGGTTTACCAACTAAAGAGAAGTAAATAGATCGCCCTCTTTTCAATTTATGTTAATCTAAATAATTGATTGATCAAAAAAAGAGATCTAGATTAACATAAAGGAGTTAAGTCAAGTAGAAGACACGTAAATGTAAAAATCATAATCAATAAACAAGGGATAATGATGTGTGTATTATTATGATTGGATTCGGGGTGTTTTTTATGACCAATGGTGATTGTATATCAAAACGAAGAGTTAAAGGTGTTGTGTGGACAACTATAGGAGGTGGATTTAACAAATTGAGGTCATAGACATGACCACACTAGCAAGGTCAACTTTGAAATCTATAGTCTTATCCAAAAGCTACAATTGTGTCATGTGTGCATAATTTAACATATAGTTTTTTGTTTGTGTCAAATATCTAAGATGAGACTTATTGTGTTGGCAAACACCTTTAGGATCTTGTTGTGTTGGGGTTGTTCCTTATTACACTACCTTTAGCCTTAGTCGAGCTCTTATTGATTATTGTTCACAAGATTAAAAAAAACACACAAGATACTTGATATACCTATATGAAGACCAATGAAATATATTTTATATGAATGAGTATGTAGCCCCATTATCTACCTCGCTTCTATTTGTTTCCCTTTTAATCAGATGATGTACAATTTTGAACCACATAATGAGTTATGAAACTAAAGTCTTAGAGAATGTCTTTAGTTATGATGATCTAGACTCTAATTTTGCCAGATTTGACATGTAAGCCTATAGATAATGGTCAAATTCTAAAAGCATTTACCTCAAAAAGTGAGGATTCAAATATTCAAAATATAAAAAAAAAAAATTACGATTGCAATTATGTTCAAGATATGTGAAAGAATGAATAAAGATATGCAATAATAAATAAGATAAAAATAATAAGTGAATAAATGATTTATAATTTTGTAAACTATTTAGATTAAATCATCCCAAATTAAATACTAAATTGACACATCTCAATATAACTAAAAATATTACAAACTTATAATTAAAAAATTACTAAATATATGCCTTTTTCTCTTTAAAGATATTAAAAAAACTATTCAACTCTCCCACAAAATCTTTTATAACCATTGTAATAATTAGGTGATTAATATTATCATCATTTCCCAATGTATCCAACAAGCTTGTCCTTCTACATGCTATATTAATCATTCTCTTAAGAAAAAAAACAATCAAATATAATTCTTAATGTGGGAAACGAACCAATGATAGGGGTAAATTTCAAAGTGTCGGTGGAGGTACAATTCCTAAATAATAATAAAAAAATAATAATGGCACCGAATCATTAGGACACGTTATTTTCCACATGTTGTGAGAATAAAAGAGCAAAATTAAAGAATTTATTTTTCTCATAAAGTAAAAGCGCAAGATCTATGAGTACGGGTAAATATTTAGAGTACTCTGCAATTATTCGAAAATTATTATTATTCTTTATAACTAATAAAATAAAATATAGTTAGAAATAATATTTTTACACTATTTATTTGTCAAATAAGTAATAATGATATTTATTTGTAGTGATTTGATAAAGGAGTTTCTTTGTCTAATTAAATTTAATATTAAGATTATTATTTTTTAAATTTCTACTTAATTTGATTGATTTAAAGATATTACAATATTTATAGAGAAAAAGGGTCACATCTATAGAGCCAACAAAATGTGCATTTGACTGTATTTATTAATTATGTGGAACACATGTTTTTATTTGAGAGTGTCGAGCAAAGTTGATCTGTCGATGGTTGAAAAGCCCCCACAGCCCTTGGTTGACAGTTAAATGAATCTCAGTTATTCATCATTTTACGTCATTTTTTCGGTCGTTTTTCGCCGCTTTTTACTCCTTTCATCATCGCTTATTACTACTTTCCTCACCGCTTTTGGTTTCCGCTCCTCCAAACTTGTCCTCGCTAGTATTGACCCTTCATTCCTCCAATTTGACAGCCTAAAATATGGTTTCGGCAAGGGTTTTAGAGTATGTTTATTAAAATGAAAATTACGGCCAAGATCCTAATAATGAGCACATTTAGGTTTTAACATTATGGCATCCTTTATTCCTACGTAGTTAAGTATATATTAGCATAAGTAATAAATAATGTAAATTTAATATAATAAAAAAACTTATAAATATATAATTATATTATTTATTATTATTATTATTATATTTTATATTCTCTAACAATATATATATATATATCAATTAAAGACGTGAGATTTCCACAATCCATTTGAATGTAATTATGTTGTTTCTGGATTTTGATTGTGTGCAAGTTTTTTCATCAACGCTTCAGATCACACTTCGTGATCCATCATTAGGATAGAGAGTTGAAGGAGATGTAAAATGATGAGTTGCAGACCAAGATTAGCTTAAAAAGAGAGGGAGAGAGAGGGAGGGGGAGAGGCACACTACCCGATATATCTTTTTTTATAATTACTAGTTAATAATTATTATATTCTTATTTAATAAAAAAATATAATTAGTATATTATGTATTAATAATAATTAAATATTCTTATTTAATACAAAATAAAATAAATAATATTATAATAGTAATAATAATAATAAAATATAAACAATATCATTTTAAAAATATCTACCAATTGATCTTATGTACTACACCACATTTTTCCCTAATTGATCTTCAACACCTCTTCGGCCTCATTGCACACCAAGGTGCGATTACTAGTTAATTGAAAATTCAAAAGATGTTTTTTTTTTTCAATTAATTAATAAATATATTCAAATGTGTGTTATGTTGATTGAGAGACACATCCATAAAGTCTAACTAGACTATGTCCAAAACAAAGATAAAGAACATTAGAAGATTCAAACCAAATAAAATCTAAGAATACTAAGACAATTTTTGTTGTTTATTACTTTTTATTAAAAAAATATAATTAAATATAATTATAAATTATCCATCTTAAATTTAAATATAATATTATTTCATATTTTTTCTATATATTTAATTAGTGTGACAATAATGTGATGATTATGATGTTTGTGTAGCAATTTAAATTGTGTAATGAGGAAGATGCTAGATATTAAGCAAATTCTAAATTAAATAAATGATTTATTAATATAAAGAGTTAAAATTATATAACATACATCTCATAGGGTTTAAGGAATATAGAATAAGTGTGTAACAAGAGAATTATATCAACAAATAAATGATTTATTAATATAAAGAGTTAAAATTATATAACATACATCTCATAGGGTTTAAGGAATATAGAATAAGTGTGTAAAAAGAGAATTATATCAACAAAAAATTGTCTATTAAATGACTTTTACATTTGACCATCATTTTTTATCATTTTTTTTTGCTTTGATTGTTGAATTCAAGATGGATTACATTCCAACAACTATGTTCTTGGAAGTCTCTTTAGATCTAATTTTTATATTCTTTTTTCTTCCTGTTATTGTTTGGCTAATGATAATAGAAGCAATTGTATCATCTTTTGCAACTTAACTACCATCTTGAACAAGTGTCAAGCTTTTTATTTGATCATTTCTAGCAAGTAATATCTCCTTTTCTAATAATGCAACCTCTTCCTCAACCACCAATTTAGAAGCCTTGTTTACAAAAATGTCAATTTTTTCAAAGAGCCACACATAAGGATACAATAGAAAAACATTTGGAAGAAGAGTGATCTTTAACAATTTATCATCTAGAATTTATTTTTTCCTATTATTTTTCTATTATATTCCTAGAGATATTTTCTTTTTCTCTTATTATATTTAGGCTTTTTAGGGAAGTTTCTTTGAAAATGCCCATGCTCATGGAAAAACTTACATTTAGAAGAATACAGTCATAATCAATATTTTGATAGAAAACATAATATTTTAGTTTCAAATTAATGAACATTGAAAATCCATAAATAATATACTCTTCAATATAGATATGGGCTACTAGGTGAATCACATGTTGTAGATGTTCTAAATAACATTTCCTATTATCTTCAGTGCTTCATCATTCCATAAAACAAAGGAAGGGGCATCTTACCCTAACCACCATCCAAGAGGGTATTTTTACTATTTGATCAAAATCAATTGCCTAGTGATCTAAGACTACTAAATCACATAGACCAAAGGCCACTATGAAATTTCTTCTTTTTGATTGAGAAGATAGAAAAAAAACATGTTGAAATTTTAATATCACCTTTAATATTTGATGTTTATTTTCTATCTACCTAATCAACTAATGATCTATAAGAGGGCTAAGCACATATAAATTTTCCAATTGAAGCCCTTCCCAAAATACTTGATGAAAAAATTATATTGATTCCATAATGTTAATATCAAGAAAGTAAATATCATGTCATTGAAGAACCATTAAAAAGTTATCATTGTCATTCCCAAGATTGTAGAGATCCATTGTTAGTAGAGTAATTTGGGTTCAATGCTTGATTAAAACCCACACCCAACCCAACAACATCATCTTAGTATTAACATGGAGGAAACATCTAGAAACTAGTCCAATGATAGCAAATAACATTTGTAAAGATGTTAAGAGAACCCCATGACCAGATAAAACAAATCATAGAAACATTCAAATAACAAATAATGACAAAGTAGAGGCCACAAGAGAACTAGACGACCAATAGACTACTTATGTTAGCAATATTATTAATTCAATCCTTCTTTTAAATTTTATAAAATATGTTATTTAAAGATACAATTTTAAAATTATTTTATGGCTTTCTTAGTCTTTTATGATTAATTCAAATTTTTATTTCAACAATTTAAAATCAACTACTTATTTTCAATCAAGTTTTTGTTTTACCATTTTATTTATTTCAAATAATATTTTCCACTAACATAAATTCAAAATTACAAATATTCGTTCTTATTGTGAATATTTTTATTAATTTTATAAAACTTGTATTATAAACTTAATTATTATTATTTTTAAGATCTTCAATTTGTAAAAACTTATGAAATGAAAATTGTAATATATCATTTACTTTAATTATTATAAATGAATGAATTACCACTTTAATATCATTTCAAAAAAATCATATTGTATAGATTTTTGTAAAGGAAAATAAACTTTATTTAAGCTTAGTTTAGGTTAATTCAATAAAATTTATTTATATAAATATAATTAATTAATTAGTTGGAACTGATAATTTGACAGTTCATAAAAAAAAATTTAGAAAATGTAAATTATAATAAATAATAGTACTTAGTTTTTTATTTGAAGAATAGATTAATTCTTAATTAAGATTTTAAAATATGTGGAGTATTTGAATCTTGAATAACGAATCTTATACCAATATTCATTTTAGGATCACAATATGCACTTATCTCTTAAGGAAGATTCTATGAGTCAAAGTTGAATCCATGGTTGTCTAGATCTATCCTTTAACTATGGATTCAATTTGTTATCTAGTAAAACTCAACTCCTTAGTATGTTTTATTCACCTCAACTTATATGGGTTTTTCTTAAATTTGAGTGTTAGTAATATTTTTAAATACATTGGTAAGGTTGGTTTTATGTCACAAGAGGACATGTTTTCTTAGATCAACTATTGAAAATATGTATAAGATCACAAGCAACTCTCTTTAGCCATGCATATGACCACATGTAAGCTCAAAACGGTCATGTAGATCTAGATTCCTTATATTTTCCAATTAAATTATGCAATGTGAATGGTGTACCTTAGAATGCTTAGAGATATTATATGCAAGAGAGATGTGAAATGAATTCAATTAAATAAATTTAAATACTAGCACATAACTCCACATTTTGCAAAACTTGTGCTTAGTTAATTTAGGGAAAGAAAATAAAGCGGCTCAATTAGCTAAAACTTTTAAAATCCAAAGGTCAAATCCATGAGTATGGACCAAACCTAAGACTAAAAAAATAAACTTAAATGGAAAAAATATATATCAAGTTGGATAATGACTATATTATGGTAGGTGTACAAATAAGTGTGATAAATGCACAAATAAGATAATGTGTGTGTGTGTGTGTGTGTGTGTGTGAAGATAAGGTAAGGGATAAATAATATGTAAATGTGTAGTATAAGGATAGGTAAAAAGTTAGGAGAATAAGACCAACTTGACACAAGGTCCTGTAATTTTTTGATATATACATGTATTAAAACATTCTCCTAGAATGGGCACAAAACTAAATGGACAATGGAATAAATATACAAATTTCACCATTAAAATTTTCCCTGACTGTGAGGTGTATGTGAATTTTAGAATGATCATGGATATCAAAGTATGTATCACTCACAAGAATTCATGTAAAGTAAATAAGAAAATTAAAAAAAAACATCAAATAGATCCATGTAATGGACCGTGTAAAATTTCATCATATCAGTTTTCCTTTCTATCATGTACTCTAATGGAACTAAACATGAATCTTTGTAAACAAATGTAACTATCTAGAATAATCCACATGAAATATTTATTGATGGGAATTGAACCTGCAACCAATTTCATCTATTGGATATAACTAATTGTAAGAAAAGGAGAAAAATAATACATAAAATTAAATAAAAGCTAATAATGTAAGCATGCAATCATGTAAGTATATATGTCAATGATTGTAAGAAAATCATTCTTGTAAATATATCGAAAGGTAAGAGTGGCAAGCACATTGTCTAGAGATGGTATCAAGAGATAAAAGTGTTTTGCCAAACATAGGAAAATAATGGTTGAGTGGCCCTTAATGACTAGGAACAATCACATAAGTATGTAAGCACTAGAGTGGCATTTTACCTTAATGTGGCATCAAAGGGAATTAGAACACATTGGTATATAGGTAAAGTGATAATTCTCTAAGGGTGATGAAAATATAAATTATAAAATTAATCTAAAACTATGAGGTAAGACCCTAGTGTAAGATATATCAATAGTAAGTATAATGTGTAAAGGAAAAGCATTATGTACCCAAGTATATAAACATGTAGTATATAAGTGGAAGACATGATGCACCCATTCCTAAAGATGTGGTAATAATATCTCAAGTTGTAAACAATAAATTCATGATGTCGTAAATGCAATTTTAAAGATGTATCATGATAAATATGTAAAGCAAGGTAACCTTTAACATTCCAAAAAAATCATGTGATAATCAATAAAATGTAATCGTATTTGTAGATAACACTAAAATTAAAGGCACATTGCATAAATGATAAAATTAATGGAAACCAACATGTATGGTCCAAATATGTGTTATCGTGAATAGATATACATCATGTATCTATATCATCATCTACATGTATCATACATCAAAAGGTATCATTGGTGAGTATTAAAAGGGTTATAACAAATTCAATGCATGTGAAAAACACTCCCAAGTGAATGGATTTCAATTGTCGATTTGAATAATTTACACCGAAGGCATTTCCTATTTGAAGTTAGCAAGCTGACTTCACCCATCAACGATTGGCATTTCTTGAGGACAGTGCAAGACAATAGAAATATTGCACATCGTTGGATCCTTTGCCTTTTTTATGTTTATGTTTTTGTTCATCGGTCGTATTTTTCATTTGCTAAACAGGAAAAAGCATTTTCAAGCGAGAGGTTAAGGAACTTTTTCACTCGTTGTATAGGAAAAACAAAGAAAGCTATAAAAATATTTATTATTTGTAGTGTAGGAAAAATATCCCTTTTCCACACTTAATTTGGGAAATAATATTAAATAAATGAGCTAAAGTATGCCTTAATTTAGTGTTGTAATATGTATTTTACATATTCACATTAAGTTTAGGGTCTTATTAATTAAATGGACGTAATTGTGTCTTATTCATGGTGTTGTAAGGTGTACCTTTACACTTTTACACTAATCTAGGGCCTTATTAATTAATTGAGGCTAATTATGCCTTAATTGGCCCCTTTAATTCAAATCCAAGCCCAATTAATTGCATTTTCTAAGGGATAAAACCTGACATTCATTAATGCCATAACATAACACTTATCATTGAGCAATGTGTGTCCTAAGTAAGTGACCTAGGACCCATTCGCCCATGGGAAAATGGGTCCTCACTTAGACCTAGGACCCTAATTTAAATTATGTTTTTGGCGATATTTTAATCAATTCAAATCCATAATTCAATGCCGGCTTGTGATATTTGAATTTCGAGATATTAAGGTTATTACATATAAATAAAAAGTTATTTCATCAATTCAAGTAATCTATCAAGAGTTGAACTTTACAAGAGTCTAGCTTATTGTCAAGAGCATTCAAGAGAAGGTTTCTTCATCATTCGTTGCAGCAATCAAGATCCAAGCATTATGTCAAAGTTATGTGGAGTCATGCATGTTTTTGGAGCTAATATGTTGATATAGGTTTCATGATTCAATCAAGCATCCAAAGTATCATTTCAAGAAAAGATTCAAGTATCAAGATCCACATCCATGGAAGCCACTTCATGCAAGATCAACATCAATATTTTAGATTTCTAAAGGTTCATACAAGGATTTGGTGAGTTGTGACATAGATTTGTTCATTCATTATTCATTTCATGCTATTCCATTTCATTACAAGGTTTAATTACCAAAATAGGGTTTGACCAAGGCAAACCCCCATTCACCTAACAAAACAACATTTTTCCCTCTTGATGTGTGTGTGTAGCTTTTAGGTGGAAGATCTATTGAAGAACGAATATTGCAAAGTTGTCAAAGTTTCATTTGTTGTCACCATTCTTGCAAAATCATGGAAATTGACCTAAAAAATTTATTTCTAGATTTTTGACTACGAGATTCAGGAATCTATGAGTGCAAACATGGGAGAAAAAATTGAGAAGCAAATTTTAAGGAGCCCTAGCCAGGACCCATGAGTCCTCAATTAGCCTTGAAAAAGCACTTTTGTGAGAGGTTTGCAAGATTTATCCCTTCTAAATTGTCCAAATGCTTTGTAGGTTCCATTAGTATTATGCTTAATCTTCTAAATGCACTTATAGCTTGCAATTTGGAGTTGTTTTGTTATTTTTGATCTTTCTCCCCAAAGAGTTGTTTGATTCGTACCCTCATCCTTGCATAAAAGGGAAATTTGCATATTCACACTTTGACTTGACTCAATTTTTGGTTGACAATCCTTTCATTGTGTGGATCTCATTTCCTAATAAAATTAGAGTAGGACCCCTTTTCCCTCTTTGGATCCACTTTTCCATTTTGGGAAACTCCCTTATCCTATTTGTCTATGTTTCATTTTGGTGAACCTAACATGAATTACCCTCGCTTGAGATACAAAATAAACATGAGCCCTTAATGATAAAGGTGATCATTAATGAAATTGTAGTTAGGCACACTCTCATAGACAACAAGGCAGGCCTTAATATTTGTAGCATTCATCTCTTAGATAAAATTGGTGTGGACAAGAGTTTTATTCAACTTAATGATGTTAATATTTGTGGCTTTGAAAATGTTAATAGGAAACCATTAGGAATGATTATATTACCTATTGAGGTTGGACCTGTAGTGTTTCCTACCCCTATCCATATCATTCTAGGACCTCTTTCATACAATCTTCTCCTAGGGAGACCATGGATTCATGCTATGAAAGGAGTCCCATCTACTCTTCACCATGAGATGAAATTTGAATACAGTGCAACAAGATATACACAGTTGAAGTAGATGAATGAAGCTATAAATCACAAGTTCAATATGATCATAACACTTCCAACCCCCCTAATACTTTCATTCCAACCTCAAAAGTAGAACCTATACAAGTTGATGCTAATCCTAATTGTATTTTACCTACAACAAAACTCTTTAGTGATAATTGGGGGTCATTATATTTTATGCCTTGTTTCAACGAAGAGTCCAAAATCTCTCCCTCAAAATCCAAAGAGTCATATACAAATGATTCATTTTCAGACACATGTTCTAGTGACAATTGGGGTTTATTATATTTTACACCTTCCTTTATGGGACAGTACAAAATCTAACAATCTAAACCAAAACAACATTGTGTTTCATTTGCTCAACTTGGTTCTACATCAACATCTCCCCATGGTGGTGATGGGGGCCCTTCAACTCCAATCCCTCATGAGAGGAAGATGTGTAACTTTAAGAAACCTAAAAAGGATTTGTATTCTCATGAGGAAGCCAATCCTTCTCAGAAGCATAAACCCTCCTCATCTGAGTTGGAAGAGTGTTATGGTATTGGATACAAACTCCTTTCTAAACATGGATACAATGAAAACATGGAGCACAATGATAGAGAAAAAGTGAATTCTATCCCATACTCTTTCAAGAAAGATCTAGATTTACCACCTTTATCTCCTTCCTCATCCAAGGCCTTATCATCTATTGTGTGTATGATATATTATGCTAAGAAAGGAACATCTTCTACTATTAATCAAGAGAGTATCTTGTCAAGACTCCCCCAGGATCGTTTGATAGCTCTCCCTCCAAGAACATGAAAGAAATTTTACAACAAGAGTTCATTTTGTGCATATCATAGAGTTCATGGTCATTCTACTAATGGATGTAAGGCTTTGAGTAATAAAATTCAACATCTTAAGGATTGTGGTAACCTTTAACATTCCAAAAACATCATGTGATAGTCAATAAAATGTAATCATATTTGTAGATAACACTAAAATAAAGGCACATTGCATAAATGATAAAATCAATGGAAACCAACATGTATGGTCCAAATATGTGTTATCATGAATAGATATACATCATGTATCTATATCATCATCTACATGTATCATATGTCAAAAGGTGTCATTGGTGGGTATTAAAAGGGTTATAACAAATTCAATGCATGTGTTCAAAACAATCCCAAGTGAATGGATTTCAAGTGTTGATTTGAATAATTTACGTTGAAGGTGTTTCCTATTTGAAGTGAGCAAGTTGACTTCACCCATCAATGATTGGAATTTCTTGAGGACAATGCAAGATGATAGAAATTTTTCACATTGTTGGATCCTTTTCCTTTTTTTCTATTTATGTTTTTCTTCATTGGTCATATTTTTCATTGGCTCAATAGGAAAAAGCATTTTCAAGCAAGAGGTTAAGAAACTTTTTTTCTCGTTGTCTACAAGTAGAACACTAGTCCTAGTGAAATACATAGTTAAAGCTTATAGATCTGCAATGCAACAAAACACACTTCATTCATGTGCCAGAGCTGCCCCAGACACTCTTCCACTCTTCATATGATTTTCTCATATTACCGTACAAACTGGGATGTAACCTTCTAGCTTCGCAAGATGATCTCCTTGTGTAATCACCACCTTCTCTTCAATTTACACTTTGCGACAAATTATATTTCACATTGTGCATTTGTGCAGCAAATAAATATATACATGACATTGCATTAACACTCTTATATGTCAGTCAGGGATTTGCAAATAGCCAGGATGACATAAGGTGGACCTAAATTCAAATTACATAAACACGTATAGTTGGTTGATCCAAAATCAAATTTTGTTGCCACGAAAAGACCATAATGTCATGCGCTACCATAGGAACCTTAACCAAGTCCTATCTTGACACCACATGCAAGATTTTAATTTTGCATGCTACTAGTCGTTATTGCACAGGCCTCAAACACCAACTGGTTGACAAAAAGACATAGAGAACCTTATGTCACTTCAATCTTTCTGCATGCTAAACATATCCTCTGAAAACTTTAAAATAAGGTATAGTATACATGTAGACATACTCTCGTCTCAAACCATAGAGCCAAACACTATTTCTAAAAGAAATGTTGACCATAATTGTATTTCCAAAGAAATCTCTCTACCCTAAGAAATTGAACTAAAACATTTTGTTACAAACTTCTGGATCACCTCTAACATAGTGAATGGATGCAAGCATACAATAGTCATACAAACACTCCTCAATATCTAATAATGTATTTTTTTTTATTTAGTGATATGATTGATATGACAATAGAATTACCAACACAAAAAGGTATGCAATCACATTGATTTTCTAACATACATATGCTTTAGTAACATATATTTCTGCAAATCTATGCAACTCAAAATAATATGACATGGGAATATAATGATAATTTGAAAGTATTGTTGCATACTTAGCCTTACACCTTTGACATAGTGATATCCTTTGGCATCAATCAATTACAACCTTTGACATCAATGATAACCTTTTTTCAACACAATAATCTATCTACTCTCCAAGTCTCTAATAATAATTGTATCAAAAGTGAATTCCATGGTCTTCCCTACTCCACGATGGGTAATCTACTAGATGGAAAGAATATTGTTTGACAAATGAGGTACACAAAAAACATCATTGAAGGTGTGCTTCCAATATCAATAGATCCCTTCCCAATTGCATTCATGTATGTATTGTTACCCAACAAAATAGGTGGCATGGAACAAGGATCAAAAGAAGATAAAATTGACTGTGAAAATGCCATATGGTGAGATGCTCCTGAATCTAGAAGCTATCTCCCTAATCTAAGACTTGTAGAAGCACAAAGAGCTTGTCCTTTATTTTTAATTGATTTAGTAACAAGAGCAACATATCCTTTATCCTTATTAGACTATTTTGAAGAAGAAGAAGTTGACTCAGACATTCTGAAAGGTAGATCAATGTGATTATTTTTAAGAATATGCTTCAATTCTTCAATATCCTTTTTATAACAAGAATGTTCTTCATGTTCAATCTTCATATGAACAAGTAGGCTTCTCCTTCTTAGATGATTTCTATTTGGAAAATGATTTATTTTGTACTTGATTTAAATGTGGATTGTTGTTTGATTTCTTTTATTTCTTATTAGATTGTTCTAATTCTTTCACTTAACTAACCAACAATGCCTGAGATTTAGGTGACTTTTTGAGACCCATAAAAAGAATATTTTGTTGTGCATGTATTAACATCTCATAAAAATCTTTAAATGAAGGTGCAGTATATGTAGACCCCACAATTAACCTATGAGTATGAAAGTTAGAAACAAAAGCGGCATAATCAAGACCAAGTTTGTTCAATGTATTATAAACCAATTTAATATCCTTTCTCAATTCCACGTGCTTTGCATTGCTCTCTTAGATTTTTAACCTTAGTGATGTAATCCTGGATGTTGTCAAAGTTCTTAGGATCAAGGCGCATCAATTCATTATCAATTTAAGATATCCTTTTACTTCATCTATAGTGCTATACAATGTTTTCAATTTTTCCCAAGCTTAATGAGAATATTTACATAATTCAATTTTAAGCAATAGATCTTGAAAAACTAAGATACGAAGAAATCCAAGATCTTTTGTATGTTCAATCATCTATTTTATCTTTTTATCATCTTTAGGTTCAAATACCTTATTCTCAACATATAGAGTGGCTTTGATTTGTCAGGGCACTACATGCATGTTGATGCCAAGTTGAATAGTTGTATGATGTTAGCAAAGGAACCTTAGAATTATCCATGAAAAAAAAGCACCAATAAACCAATCAAAAGAATACACCAAAAGACCCCCCCCCAAACCACTCAATCAAGAATCCCCCTAAGACGATAATTTGACACTTTATATGTAGTATAATTACAATGCCATAAATGCTTTCTAGATTTTACAATGCTAAGATGGACCAAATATGGAAAATACAACAATATCTTAGAATGAGATCCTTAAACTAAAATTACAATATTCTAATATGATCTAACTAAAAATGAAGCCTTCCCAAAAGGACAAATCTTGTACATGTGTCATTATTTCTAAGTGATCAACCAAAATGCAAATATGCACAAATATGAATAAAATATACAAGGGGCTAAATCTAGAAAAAAATCATGGATAGAACTATAAAGCTCCTAAATACCTTTCCAATGTCGTAAAAATCATGAAAATTAGATAAATGGGCCAAAAATTATGAACTTAGAGGTCTAAAAAGGAAAATCTGACTTCAATTAGCAATAAAATTCACTTTAAAAAATTGTGAAAAAATGGCTTGCACCACTATGAAGTCCCCATAACCAGCTTTCCATCAATATCTCGTTTGCAAAATTTTGACAACCTAGTGGAAAGTTATGACATTTTGAAAAAAATGCCCTATTAAAGCTTAAGGGGAAAAAATTTAGGCCCCTAGGTGCTCAGTGCCTAGGCACCCATACAAACACACTGCTGGCAGTTTTAAAAAATGAGTTGGGGCACTGTCGCTCCTAGTGGCGCTTTGGCGGGTGGTGAAGGTTGCATTGCCCAGGCGATAAGCCCCTATAGACTAAGTGAAACCTTCTACCCCACTATGTAGTGACCAAGCACCTAATTCAACGATGTAAAATTAAAAAGAAAATTTTTAATTAATATATCAATTTCATACTAGATTCGACGCTCGAACCATACCCGAACGACAATGATGACACCGACTTATGCCAGCATAATACATAGAGGAATATTTCTTACAAGATGTCAACACTTCATAATATTCTACCAATTGATGCCTGTAGCGACTAGATGGTACAATCAGGTACTATCACTATGGATCTATATTGTACGAATTCCATACAACTGTATGAGCATTTTTCTTACCAAAAATTTGAAAACCCAAAAACATGGCTCAAAAATTTACCCAAATATCAAGTATTTTATATGAAAATAGGGGGTTTTGGGCCTTTTGGACTCAATGGTGATGTTTATTTTTCCCCAATGTGCACCTAGCAAAATCTCAAGCCCAAATCACTCTTAGATCTAAGAAGGGGATTTGTAAATCTGAATCTATGATACCATGTTAGAGTCACTCAAGGACTCAAGCTCCTAAGATCACCTACAAAACCAAAAATAACCTTTTACAAGAGAAAAAAACAAGAGCATAAATTTGCAATAATGGATGCAAAATTAGATTATAGATCAAATGTGATCAATATGCAATTCAATGTAATGGAATGAATTGGAATACAAATGAGAACTCCTTGGTTATATAGCCAATGTGAGACATAGGATTAGACAAGATCATGACAAGTGTCTTAATCCTATGTCATGAGACAACTAACTCAACTAATATTAAACGACCTAAGACTCAAGAATTAAATGTCACAAGATAAGATACGATCTAAATGACAACTAAGACTTCTAGAAAAATCATAAGACCTAAGTAAACTTAACATGTGAATAGGACCTACTAGTGGACTAGTTAGGTAAAACACTTTATTCACACCAACATAAAAAAAAAATGCTAGTCAAGTGTTATATATGAGAATTAGATGAGATGAATGTAGTAGGTGTATGTGTATATATAGAACTACACAGTATAATTCTTAAGAAAGAGTACGCCATGTAAGTTTGGAGGAAATATGAAATGTAAGCTCAAATAATGTGTATTTCAAATAATTCATTTTTTACTATCAAATATTTTTTATGCACACAAAAAAATAATTATTATATTATAAAATTTAAGGGAAAAAAAAAGGTAAATTTAATTGAATAAGAAATACATATAGTAGTTGATATAAAAATAAATATAGGACCAAAATTTTAGAGATTTATTTTTTTAATAATTTCATAAATAATATTTTAAAGATAATTTCTATTTTAATAATTTCAAAAATATCTGCCCAAAAATATCTGTCGGGGCAGTAAAAACTCTGCAAGTATTTAACGGCTAATAGTACGAAAAAACCATGTAAATGGGCGTTAATTTTAAACCGTGAATCTCAAGATTTAGATGGGTATATTTTTTTCCTCCTACGGAAGCTTTGGATATCTTTAGAGGACAAGGGGGGTCCATCTGGAGTCGCATAGTACGACAGAGGCAAAGCGTAATTAAAACCTGCTCAGCAAATGTGAGGGCCATCAAATTTAAGGAGCTCGATTTTGATGTTGATGGTTGTCATGTCTTAACCCCACAAATAGAGATACTCCACTGTCACCTCAATACGAACAATTTAAAGGCGCATCGAGAACAAAGATGCAATTTGCTTTCTCAGTGACAAGGGATTAGCTAGGCAATTCGTTCATTAATATTCATGGCTTGAAGGATGGTTTTGCAGAGCAAGACAGAGGATGATGGGGACGAGGCAGATGAAGATGGGCTCTCTCGTTACTCTTCTGTATTGAGTGCCATTCAAGTTCGGGGTGTGTCTAATCAATGGCGTTGCAGACAATTAGGTGACCAACTCACAACTACAACACCAGCAACATACAGGGTCTGTATTTGTGCAGGAGGATGATGATAAGGCGGTGAACAGTTTTGGCATTGTGGATGAGAATTCTATTGAAATGGGTGTTCATCATGCCAAATTGGCAGTATGTCTGATGACATTAGTGTTTTCCTGCACTTGGGTTTGTAGAGGAGAGATGATTGACACTCTGGATGAAGAATATATTGTTCATGATTATGAGAGTGGTATCCAGGGGGTCTCAGGAGAAGATGAAAATTCAAATCAGCCTAAGTGGTCTTTGGATTCTCTCAGAACTCTGCTGGGATTGCAGCCAAGCCTGAGAACAGTTGCAGATGCTCCTTCCCCAAATGCAGAGCCCCCCTCATATGACAATAGCGGCGGCAACAACAACAACAACGATAATAATAGTATGCCTTTCTTGCCTCTGGGGCCATCCTTGACAACTCCCACACCTCCTGCTGATCATGAGTTCTCTTCCCCTGCATTCAATTTCAATGCACCTTATCCAGTGTACAAGAAGAAAAGTGGCAATGGGAAAGTAATTATTGTTTCAGTTGTGGTCACTGCTGCAGTAACTCTTACTGTAGCTGGAATGCTGCTCTACTACATGCATTGGAGATTTGTTGGAAATGGGCATGCATTCGAAGAGCAGCCTAGATCAGAGAGAGGGCTTTTGAATTCAAGTGTTAGTGAAGGGTCTGATTTCTTCAAGGGACTAAATGCTTCAGGTAAAGTGAACTTACAAAATTTTAAGGTTTTTATAGCATTCTTACATCGTATTTTAGTGATATGACAGTAAAACATTGTGTTTTCAGAATTGGGTACGCTCCATGAGGGATCGGACTTGGCTTTTTCCTTTAACCGGGATAAATTTGAGAGAGTGACCTTTCCAACATATCTGGAACATAATGATACTATAGGGAGTCCTGAGATTCAGGCTATGCGCTTATCCAAAAAGCCAACTTGCCTTCCTTCGCTGGAATGTCCATCAGATGACGATTCCTATCATTCAACTTGTGAGACACCTTCTACAGATTCAAAGAGACCTTCTCAATCTCGCCTACCGGATTGGGAGCTACCATCTTCACATTCTCCCCTTTCATCTTCATCATCGTCACCACCACCTTCCTCTCCTGTTAAATCCACTTCCTTCCAACTTGCTGCAGGCAGCTTCTTCCCTCCAACCAAACAGGATCCACCAAAACCACCTCCTACACCCATTCCATCTAGGCCTTTACCTCCTCCACTAGCTGTGTCTGTTAGATCTCCACCTGTTCAGTTTCAGAGCACTAAAGGAGTACCTAATTCACAAGAAGCAAAGCAACCTCGTATATTTGCAAGAGACTCACAGTCATCTCTTCCTCCTTTGCCACCCAATCCTCCACCATTATTCTTAAGGACAGGTCAAAATTCAAACCAATCAGGTCCACGGAAAGGCGTGCAACTATTCAATGCCACTGGGAGAAATGAGACTGAGACTCCTCTTCCCAAGTTGAAGCCCCTGTACTGGGATAAGGTCCGTGCACCTCCTGATCGTACAATGGTGTGGGACAGGCTGAGATCGGGTTCCTTTGAGTAAGAAATACCTTTTAATTACCTGTATGGATTTCATGTAAAGGATTGCCACTTCATTGAGCTGAAACACATTCACATTTTTGAAGCTTTCTAGAATTTAGATATTTCATTATCATTCTGCATCGTTACATTATCCTGTGGACTCTGATGAACAGGTTGGATGAAGAAATGATTGAGTCTTTATTTGGCTGCAATACCACAAATACTGTGAAAAATGAAGCAACCAAATCCTCAGTTGTTCATCCACCTGCAAAGAATCAGCCCATTCTTGATCCTAAGAAATCACAGAACATCGCTATACTTTTGAGGGCCTTGAATGTTACTAGAGAGGAAGTCTGTAATGCGCTACTGCAAGGTGAGCTTCTTGACTCGTTTGGCAACATTCTGTCGTCATATTGATAGGATATTATGGTCCTTTAAAGGCCTCTCTTTTACATAAAACTGCTTGTGACTATGAGGAACATAAAAAAAAATGCAGTCTCGTATATATACATATAAATTTCTGGAAAAATTAATAAATGGATCACATAATATATAATGTAGAAATGCTAAAAACTTCAATTGTCAGGGGTTAAAGCAGCACTAAACTAGAAATAATAGAACATTGTATAAATGATAGTTAAAGACACAACAAAGAAATTTGTAGTTACACCTTCCAATAAAAATGAAGCACAGAGATAAGCTGTAGGAATATATTATATTAGCTATAATGCTCTACCTCAGCAACAAATGGTCATAATCGAACCTGGGAACTTATTTTATGCCCTCAAAAAGACTTTTCTTTTAGTTTGGTGTCGTAGTTGAATCTAACTCCTATTTGATACTAAAAGGCGCTAGGTGTTTAGGACGCACCAAAAGTAGTCCTCTGAGTGCATGCTTTGTTCTCCGTCACACCAAGAATGATGTACCAGGGATGGTACTTATTTTTATCACTATGTTAGGTACAGAACCAATAAAAGACTGCCACAGTTGCATCTTATTAATGAAAGGGAGGCAATATACAGTAAATTAGGATTCAATGTGTATAATTAAGTCCCTTCACTGGAAATTGTCTTGGTAGGGACTTGATTTTCTAATGTTGATTGGCCCTCCTTGGATTATATTTTATTCATGAGTCAAATTAGACCAAAATTTAAAATAAATAATGCTTCTGCTTTGAGTTTTGATTGTAATGTAATGTCATACTCGGATATTGTGTTTAATACTCATACTGACTTATGAATGAGAAATTTGAGGTGCCTACTATGTCAAGACACAATGAAATCAGTTAAAGATGGAAATTTTTGAGTTCTAAATACAAATTCTGAACAGTTCCAGCTCTTTTGATATTCAAGTTACTTAGAAGATTTGCATACAAATTATGGGATGATTTCTGAATATTTTGCTAGAAGAGTTAGCTCATTCATCATAACTTATATTTGAGCTTTGATTGTAATGTATATGCCATACCCGGATATTGTATTTAATCCTCACACTGTCTTATGATTGAGAAATTTGAGGTGCCTACTATGTTAAGACACAATAATACCTCAGTTAAGAAGGAATTTTTTGAGTTTTAAATACAAATTCTGAGTAGTTTCCTGCTTTCTTGATATTCAAATTATTCAAGAAGATTTACTTTCAAATTATGGGATGACTTAAGAATATTTTGCTAGAAGAGTTAAAATTCATTCATCATGGTTTATACATCTTCTCTCTAGTATTGACACTTTTAAAAGAGCTTCTGAAAATTTCCAATAAATGGAACTCTTCATTTTCAATTCCATTATCTATAGCTCCCATGCAATGCAATTTTCAACCTTCTCTTTGTATTGTTATTTTCTGCAATAGATTTGCAGTCATCCTGGGTAAGTTTAGCTCCTGTTTTCAATCATTTCAATTGTGTAATATCTCTACAAGTTTCCAGATGTTATAATAGTTCTACCTGTTCACTTTCCACTTATGTAAAGCCGAATGTAAATCTTATCAATTTATCTAGAATGTTGCAAGCTAAACCTCCAACCTATATCATTTTCCCAAACTTTCCATTAGAGATAGGAAAGGAAACGATGAAAATTATTTACTCAAAATTGACCAATATTGATTATTTCTCTTAATATTCTATGGATTATACCAGTCTTTTTATTGATTGATTCATGGGTAGTAAGAACAGGCCTTAAAGGACTTGATAGCCTTGATTTTGTGGTAGCTGTTTAGTTCTGCAAACCATAAGGCCAATATCGCGATTTAATGTGTTCCAAAGATCAACCTACTTTGAGGACTGCCTTTCCCTATTCAAGTAATGTGTTTTGGATTACCTTCGCATAGCCTGTTAAGTTAGGTGCAGCAGTTTCAAGAGTGCCTAGAGAGATAACTTCAATTGATAAAAAATCTCATATGAATTCTGATTCTAATGCAAAATCACTTCTTACACATGCTGATATTTATTCACATTTTAGAAGTTCGAGTGGTTGTGGCTATCATCTCTGAATATATAGATCCTACCTTGGTAATCCAGTTCACACTGCAAAATAAAAAATGTTAGGAAATATCATGAATTCATTTCTATAACTGGATGTCATTCTTTTCTATACCATTTCCATTTTATTGCAATTGACTCCTAGGTAGTCTTGAATTCTTTCATGACCATTACCATGATTTGATGGGCATGTGATTTTGTGATTCCTTACTTCCATATCGAACTTGTTGATTGTCATTATTGCTGCTCAAACTCAAAGATCATAGTTATCTTTTGCTGAATATTTTTTGTGTGAAATGTCATTTACATTTTACATTGTTAAAAATTTCCACCATAAAAAGCAGCATTTTTAGGTGCAAGCATGGTATTCAAGGATATACCAAAACAATAAACTGAGACAGGCATCTGACAGTTCTAACTCGGTTTAAATGGTTTGGGACTGTTTGGAACAGGCAAAGGCCTAAGCACAGAGCTTTTGGAGACACTGGCAAAGATGGCACCAACTAGAGAAGAAGAAGCAAGACTAAAGGAGTATAATGGTGATATTTCCAAACTTGGTCCTGGGGAGCGCTTCATCAAAGCATTGCTAGATATTCCTTATGCATTCCAAAGGGTTGATGCAATGCTGTATAGGGCTAATTTTGAAGAGGAAGTAGCGTGTATTCAAAATTCACTGGAGACATTAGAGGTTTGTCTAATTTATTTATTTTTAACATACCATTCCAAAAGTACCAGAAGGGGTAGTGCCATGTAAATAAGGAAATCAATAAGCTAATAGTGTTTTCTGTTACTCCTTGTTATACAGTTGGCATGCAAAGAGCTAAGATGCAGTCGTCTGTTTCGCAAGCTGCTGGAAGCTGTCCTAAAGACAGGTAATCGTATGAATGTTGGTACCTTCCGTGGTGAAGCTCAAGCTTTTAAGCTTGATGCTCTACTCAAATTGGTAGATATTAAAGGGATTGATGGGAAGACAACAGTACTTCATTTTGTTGTACTGGAGATCATCAGGGCAGAAGGCATGCAGTCGACAGAGAGATCAAATGGCCCAAATGGTAGAGCCTGTACCTCAAGCAGTGACACTAGGAGTCTTGAGGATAAAGAAAAAGATTACAGAAAGCTCGGGTTGCAACTCATTTCAGGTTTGAGTAACGAGCTACACAATGTTAAAAAGGCTGCAGGAATTGATTCACAAGCTTTGATAAGTTCTCTGTCAAATCTTTCTGAGGGGTTCGTTAAAATAGGCCAGATTCAGGAATCAGAGTTGCAAGGATTGAGAACCAGTAAAGAAACAAATCAGAATATCACACATGGAAACTTTCATCAGTCCATGGCATGCTTCCTCCAAAAGGCAGAGGACATGATTGGTCAGCTACAGAAAGAAGAAGAGAGAGTTTTTTCTCTTGTAAAGGACATCACAGAGTACTTTCATGGGGATTGTGAAAAGGAAGAACTGCACCCAGTTCGCATTTTTGTAATTGTAAGGGACTTTTTAGCCATTCTAGACAACGTATGTAAAGAAGTGAGCAGAATGAAGCAGAATTTTCAAACTTTTGCACAGAAAGGATCTACCATGATTTCTACAAATAACTCCTCTCATTCTCTTTTCCCCACAACTTCGGATAATCAGCCTGATGGTTCTGGCAATGAAAGTGTTTCTTCATGACATACATTTACTGGTCATGAAGAAACTCTGGCTTGAGTAGATAGAAATTTATTTGTTATATTATCCCTCATTTACATGAGGAATTTTACTGCAGATCCAAGAGATGGATTTTGCTAAATTCTAAAAGGTGGTCCCTGTGATGGTAAAGATCAATAAACCTTGACACGTGCTTTAGGCTGTATTTTTAAGGGAAGTTCTAACACAGCTTGCACAACATTTTTATCTATCATATGCATCTCAGTGTATGCAGAATAATTTCTAATTGTCCAATTGCTCAGCTGTATTGACAGAGTGAAAACTTGATTGGGTTATTTTGTTATTCACGTTTAGAACTTACAATCTCCTTCTAAGCAGATTGGCATATTTTTATCTGCTTGTACAAAGCAAGATGTTTACAGAAATGAGGAATCAAAGCATGTAAAATGGTTATACAAATAAGAAAATGGTTATAAGTAGAGGAGCTGTTAAATCTCTTTCTTCCATTGAAATCAGATTTATCCAGGAACCCTCTTCTGAAGCACATGCTTAATAACTGTTCAGGCAAACACAAAGCAATATTAGGCCATAAATTATGTTTAACAAAGAGTGACATTGATTCTAGTGCCCATTTCAGCCTACCATGCAAGCTGTTAACAATTATCTTTTAAAGATATCGAGTTTTCACAATCCATCATGTTGTTTGAGTAAAAAAATTCTGGATTTGATTGTGTCGCTGTTTTTTCATCAATAAGGTTTCGAATCACACTATGTAAGAGAGCTGTTATTTAATTATCTTTTATTTGCATTTGAGTTTTCATTCCCATCTATTTTGAGAAAAGAACAAGCTTCACCGACTTATGTTGGGCAATTCTAAGGTCTGCAATTCGGAAATTAGCTGTCGGGCAACAAAAACTCAGTGTGAAATCATAATCAACCAGTTCTTGATCCACTTTAGTTGACCACTACAAGTGCAGACAAAACTGAAACTGTGTGATTGAAGGACAAGACTGCACGGCACTCGCATCTTGGCCGAGGTGTAGCGCTGTAGATGATTAGCAATTTATTATCTTTTTTGACTCCCGACAAATTCAACGGCGTTTTATCATGTAGTGGCGTCAACTATAGGACAAGAGTGTCGTACTCTGAATAGCTTTATCTTTTTAGTACACCAAGGAAACGATCAAGAAAGAGAAAGTGAAAATGAAAGAACAGTGTTAGCAGGGAATCATATCACATCCCAAACGTCCTATGATAATAATATCTTTTATTGGGAAACGAAAATATGATAATATATACGTATAAGGGACTAGAATGGAAGAGAAGAATATATTTTTTTTTAAATAGTTTGTGAGAGTACATTCTATTATTTTTGCTTTTTGATGCGTCAACTTTAAAGTGAATAGAGCATGTTTATAAAAGTAATAGATTAGATAAATAAATCAAACATTAAAATAATTAATCAATCTAGATAATAGTAATTCTATTATTTTCGCTTTTTGAAGGGTCAATTTTAAAGTGAATCTAGAGCATGTTTATAAAAGTAATAGGTTAGATAAATAAGAAAACATCAAAATAATTAATCAATCTACATAAATGATTTTGGGTTGATATGGGATATTATAATTAATGTAAAAAATAAATAATTTAATATGAGTATTTAGTTTTATAAAATAAATCATTATAGTATAAAAAATAGTAGTTTTTCAATTGTTGTTGATTTGAAAATAATTATAAAGTATTTTGGTTCACTTTTGTAAATGGAGATTTGAACTTGTGCATGAAGCTAGTCTTATATTATATTGATGTTATGTGTTTTGATCTTTTGATGGTGAAATCCAATCAAGAAATTAACAATGTTTATAAACACTTATGAGAATTTGTTAGTTGTGATGCTTGTTTTCTACTTTGTCGAACTCTCAAGTAAATTGATACAATAATGATGAATTATAATCAAGGACATCAAGCATGCAATACCTCGAAGATGATGCAATATTGATATAACATTTTTTATTCTTTTGCAACATCTCTCTCTCTCTCTCTCTCTCTCATTTGCTACCTTTCATGCAACATAAACTATCTTGCACATTAGTCAAAGTATACATATATAGTTGATCATTCTTGATTTCTTCTTGCAATGAGTGCTCCAACGAAAACATGAAAAATATTCAATGAATAATATCTTTCACACATTTAAAATAGGCATTTACTAAAAAATATTTAAAATAGAAGGGTAATAAAAAAAAATGTTATGCATGTTTTTAAAGAGGGAAAAAGTGGTAGATGGTACCTCCAGTGAAGAATTAAGACATAAGATTTGGTAGTGTTGGAGATTAGTGGTTGGCATCCTAAAAACTATGCAAATGTTGTTTCTCAATGTTTTGGCTTATTTGGTTGGTCATTCCCTTGTATATGTCAAGACCATCATTACTTTGAAATTTACGTTTTGGACTTTTCTTTTCAAGGGAAAAGGTAAAATATTGCAAGGAAGCTTTTATACCACTTGTTATCTAGGGTGTCTCTTCTGAGGTGGTGGAAATAGTATGCTAGCAATGATGGTCCTTACTGATTTGACAATTGAACTCATTATTCTCCTATGCACATTTATCATTTTTTTGTTTTGATTCATGTTTGAACTTGTTCCTTATATTAGTTGCTTCTATTTTCATTTCAACCATGGGAGAATATAGAGTGAGGGTTGATTTCTCATCCTATGCAGATATCAAACAAAACCATTAGTCATGGGCATTTTTTAGTAAGGAGCATTGCAACTTATTTCAATTCTATGTGTGGCTTTGAACCCACCCTATCCATTCAATTTGTATAGACCTAAAACATGGGCAAGGCAAAAATTTGAAATGTGGAGTTTGAAGTCATCGAAAGGTTGGTTGGTGATGCTACAAAGCTAGGCATTGAAAATTTGAAGATGAGATGGATGGGAAAGTGCAAAGGGAAGGGCTTCATCAATTCTTTTATCATCAGTGATGAACAACTTACTAGACATTTGAAAACAAGAAAAATGGGAAAATGGAAATAAAAGAAAGACGATGCAATAACACAATACCTTTACCTCAAATCACCTTCTTTGAGATTGAAGTAGAGCACACCCTAGCTCCACTTGATGTGCTCTTGATTATGATGAGTTAGAATGTGGATTGCTCAATAGAAAAATCAACATGATCTTAGTATAATGGAGATTTTATGATAGCAAAATGGTGGCATAGACTTACTGGAAAAATACTTTCAATGATAATTAAGGGTGAAGGCTTCAATTTACATATTCAAAGTGAGAGAGATGGAGGGATAAGATCTTGCCAAAAGATCAGGGGATTAGGTTAGAGAGGTTCTCTTAAGCAAGAGGTAATTGACAAGTGTCATATGAGGTTTTATTAGGAAGGGAGGCTTAGTGATGGAGATTGGACAAGTAAAGGGGAGATTGTGGTAGGATTCCCAAAAGAGGTAAGATTTGATATTTATCTATTTTGAGAGAGGCGGGGATTTAAAAATAGATTTTGTTGAGAAGAGGGAGGTGGCACCATGTAAAGTCAAACTAAAAATGGCATTTTTCTTTAGTGGATTTATGGATGGTGAGGTGAAGAATTATTGTAGGAACGTACATGCATGCACATGTGAAGGGGAAGGACACATGACAGATGATGCCAAGTTTGGAAGTTGGACGAATATTTAATTTGGAAAATATTAATGAGGATTAAGAGAAAGTTAATTAATTAGTGGGATTTAGAAGAATTTATAAGGGCTAAGGTTAATTAATTACATTTTAAATTAACCTTTAGAAGAAAAGCAAATATATGATTAATTGAATAAAAAAATAATTAATTACAAGGATAATAGATAATTAATTAAGCAAATTTAGGGAATGATGGCTTATGGTGTGATGGAAGTTTTTGTTGTCATTGATTTCAACAAACCTTTGTTGTTACATTGATGTCAACCTATGGAGATGTTTTGATTGGTTGCATTATGTTGTCATAAGTAGTATCACTGATGTCAACCTCTAATGTTAATTTGATGAGCATGTGTTGGTGATGTTCAACCTCTTGTGTGGTTGAGATGCTGAGAAGGTGTTCCAAATGTTGAGTTTGTGTTTTTGGTGCTTGGTTTCCAAGTGCTTTTGAGAAAAATTAGATGAAAGAGGAAATAGTGTGGTGAAGTGTGCTCAGTGTGACAAAGTGTTCAATGTTTTGCTTTGCATTTCTTTATGGCTGAAGATCTACTTGTGTGGTTTGGATATGTTGATCAGAGGTGTTTAGAGGTGTTATATCCAAAGTTTCAAGTTCTAGATCGTTGTGCAGAGAAAGTTGTGTTCACCAGTGTGTGAACTATGTAAGTAGTGTTGTCTGAGAGAAATGGTTTTGCTCCACATTTCTTTGCAGTTTGGTTTCTGGTCTTGCGGATCTAGAAGTGTGCTTATATTGCTAGTATCTATCTTTTTTTTTAATTGTTTTTCTTTTGGTGCTCCGCAAGGTTGGATTCAGGTGTTGTAATGTGTGGAAGGTTAGTTGGTTAAGCAAAATGAATATGTTCTTCTAGTGTATGAAGTTACGAAGGATTTGTTGGATTTTAGGGTGTTGATGGAATATTCCAAATTATGTTAAAGTGATGGTTTGTGAGTTATCTTTGGATCAAAGGAAGTGTGTACTTAATTGTTTAATGGTGTTAACACAGGTTCGGTTGACCTTGGGTGTTTACACTAATTGTGGATGTGCTTCAATGTTTGTGAAAGTATGGCATGGCATGTATGTGTGTATTTGGGTCTGAGTTAAGGTGTGTTGTGGCCCACCTTCATTCCTCTCCATCTCAGGAATGTTTAGATGTCAACCTAATTTGAGTTTGCACATTTGAGGTGCATAATCGACCTTGTGAATTATTTTCAAGGTATGTATGGTATATATGAGTGATGAGTTGATGGAGGATGTGTGAGTGATGTGTGTGATGTGAAGTATGAAAGTGTGAAGTGCAGTTTGAGATTTAATGCCTAAGACTACTAGAACTAGTGAGCGGAAGGTGTCTACATTCTACAAAGAGAGTGTGAATGTTTTGGTGAAGCAATGGTGGAACTTTTATGTTGCTCTGAGATGGATTTCTCATTGTAACAATATTCTTTATTCTTCTTTTCAATCTAGTAGTGAGCCCTTCTTTCTTTTGGTAGTGAGCCCTCCGGTAGTGAGCCTATTGTATTCGGTGTTGCAATTACTTTATATTATGAGCCAATCCTCATTGTGGTTTTTCCCTTCTTGGTTTTTCCATGTAAATTTAGTGTTCTCATGTGTTTGGATGTGTTTGCATTATTGTTTCTCATGTTTACATTCTGCTAATGCATGATAAGAGTTTAATGGTTATTAAGGGTTTATGGATTAATGCATATTTGAATGTTAATGAGGATTTTGATGTTTTAATGTACAACTGATTCACCCCCCTCTTAGTTATCTTGTGTATTCAACATGGTGAATAATTAATTAAAACATGTAATTTAATTAATTATATTATGTGGTTAAATTCAAGTGTGTACATTTTTCCCCTCTTTAATATGGTGTTGCAACTAACAAAAGTGGTATCGTGTCAAAGAAATAAATGTACCTTGATTGGATATAATAATGATAGTGGGATGATGATCCCTTGAGAGATTGCTTAGAAAAAATTTGGGGCATGCTCTCGAAAAAGAGGGAAAAAATTGGGGTGTTGAACACACTGAAGTACTAAGAGAAGGGAAAGGTTGAATTAGTACTTAATCAAATTCTCCACTTCCAACAACAATTAACCAAATGCAAGTTGCTTGGATCTACTATCCAATTCTAGCCTCACAAATGAAAATAGGATTTACAACAAGCTTTATGGGCTACAATCTAAAGGAAGCTACAACTCCCCCAAGTATTACAACACTTACAACCAAGAATGAGGCTACAACCTCTGTACATATATACTTATCTAATTCAGATATTTCTTTCACAAAAAGCAGACTACTTCAACTTTTTGTTGACCTTTCCAAACTCCACAATGCTATCTTACTTCTGCACAATCACTCCATCAATCTTTGCAACATCAAAATGCCTTCAAATACCTTTCCTCTGTCATCACAACTATCTCCACTATCTTAGTAGCAACATCACTATTGAGCTACAAAGCCTGAATTGGTCTTCACCACATTTTATTATCAAAATAGTTTATGCAGTTTTCTTATTTGCACATTATCTTTTCAAACATACACCATACACACACACACCCTTTCAATAATCTTGATATTTTATTTATATCCTCTGCAAGCTTCAAAAAAATTCTCCTTTGTTAGCCAAGATGAAACATATAATATGAGATGTGCAATACCCATGTATGTTAGCCCCCCAAGACCTCTTGGTAGGTAGAAATCAAATGTGGCACACGCCAAAAGATGAATAGGACCTATTTTACCTTAGCATACATCTCCACATTGGCACATGCTTCCAAAAACTTGGCACAAACATCTCAAAATGCCAAGTCGGCCCAACAAACACTTGGCCTTCTTTATATTTGCTCCAGACCAAAAGTGGTACCAAAGAAACAAAAATAACATCATGCATCTAGACCATGTCAAGAATATTATGTGCCTCACCAAACATTCCTACACTCCCCTTTTACCATTTCAGGACATTTCATGCTAGCGCAAACACTTGAGCATTGATGTTGGTATCCCAAATACACTTTGGTTACAAAGACTTGGTGTAGAACATTGAAAAACATGCTTGTGATAGACAAATTCATTTGAAACTTGAACTAATCATACCAATAGACCATATGAGCTTATCTTTCAAACAACAAATCCAAATTTCAAGATGCATTGGAAATTGGTGGCATCTATTATCTACCTCAACATTCCTTAGCTAGCAACAAGACTTGTCTTCACTTAAATGACTCTAAAAACTATTATGATAGAAGATATCACTTGAGACTTAAATCATATGTGTTTCTTTCTTATATCTAGAAATCATCCAAACCACAAGACTATATCATCAAGTGCAGAGAAATGCGGAGCATTCCTTTGACCTATCTTGACTACAACCGCACCATACAATTTTCTTCATTATGCTAGCTATAAAACACTTTGTGGTAGGCTTCATGATCTCAAATTTCAACCACACGGGTCAAAGATTAGTTGCAAGCTATCTTTTATATCCGCAAGCTCATATCTTCAAATGTAGTAGGATGTGGTACATTTTCTTAAGCCTATGACACCTTACTTGACTCTAACTTAGCCACATTTCTTCAAAAAAATTACAACTTACTTTACCCAGTTCCAAGCCACATGACTTCATAGCTTCCATAACATTTCATTATTAGCACAACTCAATAATGATATTGATAACATACACTTATCTTGCATATGAACTTTAAAAGATAGGCTATAATTGAGTACAAATGATACTTATCTCGTAGTCTTCCACCATCATTGCTCCTCTGAACTATTCCTTTGTCATCACCACTCAATTGACATCAATGACAACATATGCAACAATCTCCCCCTTTTTCATTGATGGGAACACCAACCTAATATGCAATTTCTCCCCCTTTGACATAAAGGGCAAAGGGCTAGTGGTCTTCTTTTGTGCCTACAAAAACATATAGGCTCCCCTTGCCTATATAAACCTTATTATTCTTTATCAGCACACTCCCCCTAAGAAGTAGCCTTTATCACTTCAAAATTGTTCTTCAATTTCCTTATGATATACATATATGATATATACATATTGCCTTGATTAATTCAAGAATAACACTATTTACTTCACATACTTACACAACATCAAAATTTGTTTTACCTTCAACAAATCTTCTATTTACTTTGAAGGAAAAACGTTCTTATAAATTACCTTTAACTATGCAAGAGTTGTATCCCAGTGCTTCTTTGCAGAAGACAAAATGTGCACTTGGCTTTCAGGCTGAATATATAATGCTTCCGCTTCTTCCAAAGTGGCTGGCACCTTTACTTTTTGAGCAAATTTTTATACTTCAATCACAGTGTCAATCAGGGATGATAACTTTAGACTTACAACTCCCCTTAGCTGACAAATTTCTCCTTTGATTTGCTCTATTTGGTGCATAAGTTGCTTTAGTTGGGAGTGCAAACTTTCAATTTATGCCCTTATAGCACCACCCTTATCCTTAACCGAATCATATATATTGGCCACTTGAGTTATTTGTGACTCAATAGAGTCAATTTGATCCTTTATGCTCTTTGTTGTTGTTGGACATTTTAGACAAAATTGGTACAATACTTTGGCACCCTCTAGGAATTTTTGAATGCTTTTCATATTCTCTTGCACTTTATTATGTGCCCTAGCATACCTATTGGAGGCATCAAACATTCTTTTGTTGTTTACTTTTCCAGTTACCTTCTGCTCTACCTGCTTCTCAAGATAAGTTAGCTTTGAAGGATTCCATTACAAGATTTATCTATTGTGTAGGAAGCAAAGATGGATCTCTTTTTGCCTCAGGGAATTCCTCTTGAATTATCTTTATTGCTTCCTTCAACAATTCAAAACCCTCAACCTATTGTTGAAGATTCTCTTGTCTTGCATTGGATTGAAGTATGTCTCCTAGTTGTAACTTGTGGAGAGAAGATATGCTAGATATGTTAATTTTTCCATCAAGCATAGGAAGTTGTAACAATTACAGATAAACCACTGGTTGAATTTTCATTTGTTGCACCAAGAACTCCTTGATTGAATCGACAGGAGAGGAAGAGGAAGATGTTTCTTTGTTGAACAAGACAACTGAGAGGGGGGTGAATCAGTTGTAGCAAATTTAAACTTTAAAACATTCACTGGAACTTAGATCAATCACAATTCTTAACTCTGCTAAAATGATTAAACATTAAATGTAAGTGCAAAAACTGAAAACCATCACACAAACACAATAACACCAGATTTACGTGGAAAACCCAATGAGGGAAAAACCACAGTGAGGATTAACTTATACTATCTAGAGAATATCAAAATTGATTACAAAAGGATCACTTCCTGAGAAAAAGGCTCACTACCAAAACAAGGACTCACTTTCTGGATCAAGACTCAATGTCCAACAGGGTTAA
The DNA here is from genome assembly GCA_007258455.2 of Sequoia sempervirens. Taxonomy (NCBI): domain Eukaryota; kingdom Viridiplantae; phylum Streptophyta; class Pinopsida; order Cupressales; family Cupressaceae; genus Sequoia; species Sequoia sempervirens. The sequence continues at coordinate 122,461 of VDFB02324590.1, read as the reverse complement.
CGACTCAGAGGGACCACTGCCACAGAGATACAAAGAAGATAGAAGAGATATGTTACAAAGAGAAGACAATCTCAATGCAGTAGAGAAATCCACCACAATTTACTCAATCACTTGCAAACATGCATGAATGATAGAGTCTACTGTCAACTCATTGCATCCAAAAACTTAGCATTTAGGCTTCACACTAATCTTCCACACTCATATCACATACACCCACTTATTCACATCTACTTCGCATCTATCTTCTCTATATCTTTGCACTTATCTATTTTTTCTGCTTTCACCACTCACTCATCCTGTATTTATACCATCTTCAGAAACATATCCAAAGTTAGTCGTCCATTAATAAATTTAAATTTGGTCGGCGCCAAAACATCCTAAGGTGGAATTAGAATGAGGACGACCCAAACACACACTTGATGAGGACCCAAATAGGTCCCAACATGCTTCATCAATTTTGAAGGTAGTGTTCAACATAAGGTCGGCCAAACCAGTGTAAAACACATAGAAAAATTAAGCATGATCCTTCTAGATACCAAAATTATCTTCAACATGATCATAACAACTTAACTCTAGAACTGCAAGTCATAAGACTCAACCAAAGAGAAATCCAGACCAACAACATTTCTCCCGAACCTCAGCCAGATACACAGAAAACCACAGTTCACAACTGGTGAATATAACTCGCACTGTGCAATGAATCAGAAGCCAAAAATTTGGATATAGCAGCTTCCAACAACCATGAAAAACATATCTAAACTGCACACACATAGAAGCAAATCCTAAAGCGAAACCCAGAGGAACCACTAAACACCTGCAATCTTCCTCCAATACAATTTTCTCAATATCCTTGACATATACATCTAATAACTTGCATTCATGACATTAATGACAATAGCAACCAGTTGATAACCAATTGACCAATTGACATCAATGACAACACCTTGCAACAACCTCTTCATACTTACAAAAATATCTTCATACTTGCAAAAATCACCCCCTTTGTCATTGATGGCAACACATGATGTGAAAAACCATCAAAGACAACATACTAGCTTTGAACACACTTTTCAAGATTTTGCTTTATGTTTCTCCCCCTTAGTAGATAATATTTTTCACATGATACTCTTCATCTTCCTCTCATTCTCCTTTTTTTCACATCTCTCTCATCTTCCCCTTTGACATCAATGGCAAAGGAAAATGATGTTTTACATTGATTTCCCCTTTGACATTAAAAACAAAATACTCTTTCAATGACAACACATGACACTACCTGCTCCCCCTGAGAGGTAGCCACCAAAACATCAATCCAAAAGAAAGATAGATCCATAGACCCACCGGTCTGATGCATCTCCATATGCATCTAGTTCAAGAAAGGAGGGGAAATGACCCAAAACTTTTCTCGGAGATACTCAAAAGTATCTTTAGGAAAATCCTTCATAAATATATTAGCAATACATGATCCTTCGTAGAGACATACTCAAGATTTACTTCATTATCCACAACCTTCTCTCTCAAGAAATGATATCTGATAGATATATGCTTTGTCCTCGAGTACAGCACTGGATTCTTTGAAATGTTAATTGCACTTATATTATCATAGTAAATAGAAATAGGATCATCATACACAACTGTGATATCTTTCAATGTTTGTTTCATCCATAGAACTTGTGTACAATAAGATGCAATAGCAATATACTTAGCTTCAGCAGTAGATAAGGAAACTGAATCTTTCTTTTTACTTAACCATGCCACCAATCTGCAACCAAGAAAAAATGCACCACCACTTGTACTTTTTTTATCATCTACACATACAACTCAATCTACATCTGTATAAGCACTTAGTGTAAAGTCAGTATCTCTAGGATACCATAAGCCATAATCTAGAGTGTCATTCAAATATCTGAATATTATTTTAACGTGTGTTTCCTTAGGATCTTCTTGAAACCTAGCTACAAGACAGACATCATGCATAATATCTGGTCTAGTAGTAGTCAAATACAATAGTCCACCAATCATAGATCTATACTTGCTCTAATCAGCCTTAGGTGAATCATCATCTTTACCTAATTTGCAACTAGTCACCATAGGAGTGCATACCGGTTTGGAACCTTCCATCCCAAACTTCTTCAACATCTCTCTCGCATACTTAGACTATGAAATAAAGATTCCTTTCTTTGTTTGATTAATTTGTAGCCCAAGAAAGAAGTTCATCTCTCCAAACATAGACATCTCAAATTATTTTTGCATCTCTTCTGCAAAACATTTTACACATAGTTTCATTTCCTCCAAAAATAATGTCATCAACATATACAACCACAATCAAGATTTTGTCATTTTTAACTTTAAAGTAAAGGTTACCATCTGTCGTACCTTTTTTGAAACCTTTCTGAATCAAGTACCTATCTAACCTTGCATACCAAGCTCTAGGAGCTTGCTTCAATCCATATAAAGCTTTATTCAATCTGCAAACCATATCCGGTTAATTTGACGACTAAAATCCTTTCAGTTGATCCATGTAGAACTCTTCTTCTAGCTCACCATTCAAAAATGCAAACTTGGACATCCATTTGATAGACTTTGAAATATCTATGAGCAACAAATGTTAAGAACATTTTGATAGCTTCCATTCTTGCCACCAGAGAAAAAGTCTCTTGAAAATCTATGCCTTCTACTTGTGAGTAACCCTTACACACAAGCCTTGCTTTGTTTCTGACCACTTCTCCACTCTCATTCAACTTATTTCTGAATACCCACTTTGATCCAATAATTTTTGTTTGTCGGTCTTGGGACCAATTCCCAAGTTTGATTCTTCTCAATCTACATAAGTTCTTCCTTCATAGCTTCCATCCAATGCTCATCTTTACATGCTTCACTTACAATCTTCAGTTCAATCTCAGAAAGTAAACATAGATTTACTTCACCGGTAGTAGCTCTGCTTCTTGTCAATACTCCTTTTGTCTTGTCTCCAATGATCTAATTTTTTGAATGATTCTTCTACATGTATGTAGGTGTCTTAGGGGACACCATCAGAGCTTCTTCTTCTTCTCTTTCTCTTTTCTTCATTTTGCTTCTCTTGCTCATTTTTTTCTTGTTCTTCCATAATTTCTTTAATTCTTACGCAATCAAGTTCATCAGATACATATCCATCAACATCAATTGAATTCTTCATTATTTCATCAACCTTGACATTTTTTCTTTCTACAATCTTCCTTAATCTTTTGTTGAAACATCTGTAAGCCTTGCTTCTAGTAGAATATCCAATAAAAATGCCTTCATAACTTCTTGCATCAAACTTTCCTAAATTTTCTTCATCCCTTTTGATATAACATTTGCTTCCAAATACCTTGAAATACTCAACAGTAGGAATTCTTCCACACCATAGCTCATAGGGAGTCTTTGTACTGTTTTCTCTTGCTTGAACTCAATTGAATACATAAACATCAATGTGAATAGCTTCTCTCCAGTAAAATTTCGGTTAACCTGCCTCAGTAATCATTGATCTAGCAACCTCTTGAACTATTCTATTTTTCCTTTCAACAACTCCATTCTACTGAGGAGTTCTTGGAGTAGATAAATGTATTTTTATTCCATGCACTTCACAAAACATATTAAACTCATGGGAAGTGAATTTACCACCTCTATCAGACCTTATGTATTTTATCCTCAAATTTTCTTTATTTTCAACCATAGCTTTGAATGTCTGGAATCTATCTAATGCATTTGATTTCTCTCTAAGAAATGTAACCCATGTATATATGGAACAATCATCAATCAAAAGCATAAAGTACCTTTCACCTTGTAGACTTCTCACTCTTGTTGGACCACAAAGATCTATATGAATTAAATCTAATAATCCAGTAGTAGATTGTTCCTTTGATCTGTAATGGTTTCTTGCTTGCTTTCCAAATTGACAATTCCTCCAAATAGCATTAACAAGATTTGTAATCCTTGGTAAATCTCTCACGGCTTGAACTGCACTAATCCTTGCCAAGTTATCAAAATTCATGTAACACGTTCTCTGATGCCACAACCAACTGTCATTAATCTAAGTCATAAAGCATCATCCATCAACACCCTTAAGTTGATATAAATATTTCCTTCAGATTTCTTTCTTGTAGCAATCACTGTTCTGGATCCTTTCCTAATCTCACATATTTCATCCTCAAAAACAAGATTGTATCCTTTACTACACATCTATCCAACGTGCTCAAAATATTATGCCTTAAACCCTTAACATAGTAGGCATCATCAATATTATACTTTCCATCAAAATATACTAAGCCTATCCCACAAATCTTAGCACTAGTATCATCTCCAAACATAACTAAGCCTCCATCATATTTTTCAAGTTTAACAAACTTACTCTTATCACCAGTCATGTGATGTGAACAACCACTTTCAACAACCCAATTGTTCTTTTCATGTTTATTATGTAGGACAGAGACAACAGTACCTTCATTTTTCTCCTTTTTCGGAGGGCATTCCTTCGCTTGTTTTTCAGAATTAGCAGAAGTAGGACCATCTTTTATAGCCAAGAAGAAGCATTCATTGTCATTAGGATCTCCATAATCAAATTCCTCATCAAATATACTAGCATCCTCATTCACATAATATGCTCTATTGATCTTCTTACCCTTCTTTTCTTTCTCATATCTTTTTTTATTCCTCTTAACTCTTTCTGGACATCTTACAGCATAATGACCTATTCCTCCACAACTAAAGCATTCAAAGGGTAACTTACCTTCATACTTGTTAGAGCCTTTCTTCATCTTTCTCACAAAGTTATCTTCTAATTCATCAAGATTTTCTTCATCTGAATCTTCAACTTTTGTAGCCTTAAAAGCAGTCTCTGATTTGGATCCATTTCTCAAATTTGGTTTTCTCATCTCATAAGATGTCAAAGTTCCCAACAACTAATCTTTGTTAAATAGGAAAACTGAGAGGGGGGTGAATTAGTTGTCATGGATTTTAATCTTCAATTCAATTACTAAAACTAATACTTAAACTGTTAAATGATTAATCATCAAATTCCAATGCAAAAACTCAAATCCAATGCATAAATACAATAACACCAGATTTACGTAAAAAACCCAATGAGGGAAAAACCACAATGAGGATTAACTCACACTATAGAGAATATCAAAACCAATTACAAAAAGGCTCACTGCCTGAGATAGGGACTCACTATCCAACAAGGCTACAACTCGAAGGGTTCACTGCCACAGAGATACAAAGAAGACAAAGAAGACTTGTTACAAAGAGACAACAATCCCAATGCAACAAAGGGTTCCACCACAATCACTTGATCAACTTGCATGAATGATAGAGTTCGCATTTTTCTCACTACATCTGGAAACTCAGCATTAAGCTTCACACTAATCTACCACACACATATGGTGTATGATAAGACCCAAGGTTGCTTGCACTGCCTAGTGGAAGTCTTCCCACTGTCTACTGCCTGAAACCTGTCTCCAATGGTTTCCAGTTGAGCTTGGAGATGGCCCAAACTCTGCCCCAACTCTTTTCAAAGAGTTTCCAACTTGTGCTTTACCTCGGGTAACCAATCACCTTCTTGTACTTGAAATCTTTGTCTTTGCACCTAGAAGATTCCAGATGCCAATCTCACCATTTTGTTTGAACTGCTTACAGGGGAACTACAGGTACTATACTCATGCTTTTCATATCCCAATGGATCCATCTTGTAGGGTGTTCAATCATCAAAATACCCGATTTCATGAAAAGGCCTTGGTGAGGGCTAGATCCTACTAGCCCTTACCAGTCAGTTTTTGCCCTTTCCTGCTCAAATTCACCAAAAGACCAAACAGATAAATTCCACTTCCTGACACCCTTTTCTGAGCTTTAAATCCTTCACCTGATTTTAGACCTCTGTCTGTACCGTACCATTTATTTCTGCAAGCAAGAAAGGTTAGGGTAAATAGACCTAATAACTAGGGTTTTGAAACTTTCTTGTTGATTCCTTCCATCATTTGATTGTTCAGACCTAAATCCTCTTCAGCATGTTAAAATGTGACAAATACCATCATGAAACCGTACAGTATCGTACTGTACCTTATGCCCCTGTCTTAGTTCTCTAATTTTCTTCTTCCAAACTTCTAACCAAGTCCCCAATGCTCGCCTAGGGTTTGGAATAATAACTCTTTGCTTGGCTCCTTGTAACTCCTAATGCTAAGTATGTACAAAGGCGTGGCTCCCTTTCCATATTCTGCTGATCTCAGGAGTTTCCCGTGGACAGAGATAATGAGGGAGCCATGAGAAATCAAACGGGACTGTCCAAAACCCAAAGATTAAACTCTACCACCTTAAGCAATATTCACAAAACACAAAAGTAACCCAAAGCTCTTTTATCTACAGTGGAAAGTACACCTTATATCATTCGAGAAACACAAAAAAAAAAAATAGTGAGGACTATATATTCAATGCCTTTCACCCGACTGTTTCTTAAGAATTCGATGTAACTTAGAAAACAAAGACTTTAATCATAGTTCACCATACAAAATATAAATACCATGCATGTATTTTAATCTAGGAACTATCTATAGGGAAAAAGGTACGTGTGCATGCTAAAAATAACTCTGATCAAATGTTAAAACAGCGCGTATCATGCATAACACCCAGTTGTCAGAAAACACACGGTGTTTTCAAAACAGAGCCTAAACAAGAAACCTGCTCACTGCCTTTATTCTTATTCACACACAAACTGATTACAAAGACTCCTATCAACTGTTTTCGACCATCCTCATGATCTTCCCATCTTTTGCCGCCATAGAAGAGATAATTTCTAATGCCCATATCCCTGACTTTTAGGGAATTCTTAAAATTTTCTGACAGTTACATGCAATCAAAACCATATTGCCATGCAACCATGCACTATCCTTGCAATCTTCGCCATCTTTCCTTCTTTTTAGGATCTTCCACTCTTCCATCTTGAGCAACCTCGATGTAAACTGCTCTTGGCATCTTCAAATAGTGAGGAAATGGCTAACAAAGTTTAATACTTTAAATGTTATCAATTTCTGTCTTAAGCTAAACAAAACAAAATTTAACACAAAACATAACTAAAGATAGCCTTAGTCCTAGTGACTAGCTACTCCCACACCAAAATGCAAGACCTCTAAGGTCCAACCTAAATACAACAATCTCTGACTTGGTTAGAGTCAGCACAAACCAAAATTTTGCAAACAAAATGAATGGGTGCTCCTGCACCATCCTCCCCAAAATAGAAAGATTCAATCCACCCTTGGATTGAGGATGACAGGATCAACTCCCAGTTTCTTGAACTCTGCCTCCTTAATCCAGATTGCATCCACTTCAGTTTGTCCTAGTCTTTGGATGAGGTGTTCCTTATATTCCTTTGTTCTGGTTTGTTTGTAGACTCTAGTATCCAGTACTTTATCAGCTTGCTTGAGTGCAGTGGAGGGCAGCTTAAGGTCTTCAACATCTTGACTGACTTCCTGGAAGGTCTGATCTTCGTTTACTGGTGGTCCTCTATAATGGACTAAGTCTGCAACATTAAAAACAGGGGATAGTCCACTGTCCTCTGGAAATTGCACTTTGACTGCATTATTTCCATACCTCTCCAAGATAGGACAGGGACCTATCCTCTTCATTTGCAGCTTATGAGGGACTCCCTTCTGCAACCTGGCCTTGTTCAAATGTACCATAACTAAGTCACCAACATTAAATTGGACTTCTCTTCTATGCTCATCCACCTTAGCCTTATGCTTCATGGTATTTTCTGCCAATGTCTTTTTGACTGTCTCATGAATTTCCTGCATTGCACAAGCAAAATCATCTGCATAACCACTCCCTTTGACTCCATCCTTCAGCTCTCTCAGTTCATAGACACCCCTGGGATGTAAACCATACACAATTTCAAAGGGGCTCTTCCCTGTAGATCTATTAACTGTGTCATTATATGCATACTCAGCCTGCCCAATAATCTGATCCCATTGTTGACCATACTCCTTGGTCAAGCATCTAAGAAGGTTTCCAAGTGTCCTATTCACAACTTCGGTCTGACCATCAGTTTGAGGATGGTATGCAGATCCAAAGGATAGATTGGTGCCCATTCTCTGCCAAAGTGTCTTCCAAAAGTGGCTCATAAATTTAGTATCCCTGTCTGATACAATGCTGATTGGCAAACCATGAATCCTAACTATTTCTTTAAAGAAAAGTGAAGCTATTTGACTGGCATCATTGGTTGTTTTGCAGGGTATAAAGTGAGCCATTTTGCTGAATCTATCAATCACAACATAAACACTGTCCATTCCTTGCCTTGTCTTGGGTAAACCAACTACAAAGTCCATGCTCAAGCATTCCCATGGCCTAGAAGGGATTGGCAGTGGCTGGTATAAGCCTGCATTTGAAGAAGTGCCTTTTGCTTTTTGACACACTACACAACTCTCTACATATTTTCTGATATCTAGATTCATTTTAGGCCAAAAATAAAACCTTTGGACAAGCTCTTGAGTCTTAGTGATCCCAAAATGACCACTCAATGCACCATTGTGCTTCTCTTGAATTAAATTCTCCCTAATAGACCCTCTAGGAACACAAAGTTGATTCCCTTTGAACAACAAATCACTTTGCAATGTGTATTCAGCATACTTGCTATGAAAATGATTCTTAAACTCAAGGCATACCTTATAAATTTCTGCAAAGTCTTCATCATCTGCATATAGATCCTTGAAGTGATCTATTCCCATGCTCTTCAATTGGATTTCTTGGATGGTAAGAACTCTCCTGCTCAATGCATCAGCAACTTTGTTGAGAGCTCCCTTCTTGTGCTTGATATTGAAGGTGTAGGCTTGCAAGTACTCCACCCATTTCATGTGCCTATGACTCAACTTCTCTTGGGAATTCAGAAAACTGAGTGCTTGATTGTCTGAGTACACAATGAACTCCTTGGGAAGCAAGTAGTGCCTCCACTTCCTTAGTGCTTGGACCAATGCATACATTTCAAGGTCATAAGAAGAGTACTTCTTCTTGGCTTCACTTAGCTTCTCAGAATGAAAAGCCACCGGTCTGCCCTCTTGGCTGAGAACAGCTCCAATTGCTACATTACTAGCATCACACTCAATTGTAAATAGTTTCTCAAAACTTGGCAACACCAAAACAGGTTGAGTAGCTACCTTTTCCTTCAGCAACTCAAAACTCTTGTTAGCTTTTTCATTCCACACAAACTTAGTTTTCATGCCTCCTTTAATGGTATCCAACATAGGAGCACAAATTGCACTAAATTGTTTGATGAATTTCCTATAGTACTGAGCAAGTCCATGGAAGCTTCTTACCTCTGTTGCTGTTTTGGGAGTAGGCCAATTAAGAATGGCTTCTACCTTGCTGCTATCCATCTTCAAGTTGCCATGTGATAACACAAAACCAAGGTACACCAGCTCTGTTTTGATGAACTCACACTTTTCCAGGTTAATCTTCAGCTTCTCCTCCTGTAGCTTCTTGAAAATCAGCTCAACGTGCTGGAGGTGCTCTTCTCTTGTTCTGCTGTATATTAGTATATCATCAAGATACACTACTACAAACTTGCCAATGTAGTCCTTTAGGATTTCATTCATGAGTCTCATGAATGTGGAGGGGGCATTAGACAAACCAAATGGCATTACTAGCCACTCATAAAGACCCTCATTGGTTTTGAAGGCTGTTTTCCACTCATCACCCTCATGTATTCTAATTTGGTGGTATCCACTCTTTAAATCTATCTTGGTATAGTACCTAGCTTCACCTAGACAATCCATGAGATCTTCAATCCTAGGGATGGGAAACCTATACTTGATGGTTATCTTGTTGATTGCTCTTGAATCAGTACAAAGCCTCCATTCTCCTCCTTTCTTGGGTGCTAAGACGGTGGGTACTGCACAAGGACTAATACTTTTCCTAATGAGACCTTGATCAAGCAATTCTTGAATCTGCCTGGCTATCTCCTCATTCTGTTGAGGTGTCATCTTATAGGCTGCTTTGTTTGGAAGGGTGGCTCCTGGTATCAAGTCTATCCTATGACTTATAGCTCTTTTAGGAGGTAAGGTTGCTGGTTGACCACTACTTACTATGTTCTCATAGGTCTGCAACAAGTCTTGAATCTCCCTTGGTAGTTCTTCCTTTTCAACTGCCTTCTCTTTGCTTGCCTCTCTAGGCTTGATCATTATTGCATAGCCAACTCCCTCTCCTTCTTCCAAGGTCTTTAAGAACTCTTTTTCACCAGTTATCAGCAACTTAGAACCTGCTGCCTGCACCTCATTATCTTCCAACAAAGATTGAATCTTGTATGTGACATTGTCCTTCTTGAAGGTGTATGAGTTCTTGGCTCCATCATGCACAGCTTGACGGTCAAATTGCCATGGCCTACCTAGGAGCAAGTGGCATGCATCCATAGGTAATACATCACACAATACCTTGTCTTTGTACTTGCCAATTGAAAACTCCACCCATGCTTGTTCATTTACCAAGACATGCTGACCCTTGTTGAGCCATGTAACCTTGTAAGGATTACTGTGAGATATCCTTGTCAATTTCAGTTTGCTAACTGCCTCTTCTGACACAATATTGTTAGTTGAACCTAAGTCTATAATCACCTTGCACACTTTCCCCATCATCTTGCATTTTATCCTAAACAGAGATCTTCTTTGGCTAGGTTCCTCTTTGACCGGTTCCTTGATTAAGGTTCTTCTCATCATGAGATTCTCACCTTCTTCTGAGTTCAAGGGCATTTCTGATTGCTTATTTGCTGCAGCTGCTTCATCTTGAATCAGATGGGTTCTTTTATCTCCTCCATGAGATGTGCTTCCTTTCTTAGGACATCTATAGGCTGGGTGTCCCAACTGATTGCAATGATAGCATTTCATGTTGGTGAAGTAACTACTCCTTCCTTGTCCACCATTTCTTCGTCTAGGGCTGAAACCTCTTCCTCTACCACCTCTACTGGAGCTTCCTTCTTGCTGATCAGAAAATCTGACTTCTCCTTGAGCTCTTGATTCTGAGCTTCTCCCGCTATAGCTTCCTCTTTGTCCTCTGCTGTCTTTGCCTTTACCTCTACCTTTGGGGTTTTGTTCTTGCTTCTTTTTGCCTTTCTCTTCTATTTTCAAAGCCATTTGATAACATTGGCGTACTGATTTGAAGTTTACCAAGCTCATATCTTCTTGGATAGACCACTTGAGTCCATTAAGGTACCTTGCTAACCTGATACTCTCATCTTCCACCACCTTTGTTCTAAGGCACAGTTTCTGAAACTCCTCTGTATATGTTTGGACATCCATGTCCTTTTGCCTCAGATTGTGTCTTCTCCTGTGCAACTGGACTTCATAATCATCTGGGAGATAAGTTTGCCTTATCTTGGTCACCATTCCTCTCCATGAAACTATGGGACCTTTACCTTCTTTCTCTCTTTCTGATTGCACAAATTTCCACCATGTGAGAGCTGCTCCTCTCAACCTTGACTTGGCTACCTTTAAATTTTGAGCCTCTGTAATGCCATCACATTGAAAGTGATTCTCAATGCTCTCAATCCAATCTACTACTGAATCTGGATCCATTTGTCCACTGAAAAGTGGCACACCATCCAATGCTTTTCCACTCAAGGCCTGCAATGCCTTCAAGAATGGTTCCTCTACAAGAACAGGATCAGGCTTTGGAGCTTCCTCCTCCAATTCCACCTCTTTTTCCTTGGCTTCCTGATCTTCCTTCTTCTTTATCTTGTCCTTCACAGTGTCTGCTATTTCTTGGACTTCATCTAGGAGTTTCTCCATCTGAGATATCCTTTCACTGAGCAACCGGTTATCTTCCTCTTGCTCTTCTACCTTCTTTGCTAGCTCTGCATTTGTCACCATGGTTCCTTCCTCTGGTGTATTCTCTCCTACTGACTCAGTGGATTGGCTCATGAATCACAAGCCTAGAATCCAACTCTTGCTCTGATACCAATATGGTGTATGATAAGACCCAAGGTTGCTTGCACTGCCTAGTGGAAGTCTTCCCACTATCTACTGCCTGAAACCTGTCTCCAATGGTTTCTAGTTGAGCTTGGAGATGGCCCAAAATCTGCCCCAACTCTTTTCAAAGAGTTTCCAACTTGTGCTTTACCTCGGGTAACCAATCACCTTCTTGTACTTGAAATCTTTGTCTCTGCACCTAGAAGATTCCAGATGCCAATCTCACCATTTTGTTTGAACTGCTTACAGGGGAACTACAGGTACTATACTCATGCTTTTCATATCCCAATGGATCCATCTTGTAGGGTGTTCAATCATCAAAATACCCGATTTCATGAAAAGGCCTTGGTGAGGGCTAGATCCTACTAGCCCTTACCAGTCAGTTTTTGCCCTTTCCTGCTCAAATTCACCAAAAGACCAAACAGATAAATTCCACTTCCTGACACCCTTTTCTGAGCTTTAAATCCTTCACCTGATTTTAGACCTCTGTCTGTACCGTACCATTTATTTCTGCAAGCAAGAAAGGTTAGGGTAAATAGACCTAATAACTAGGGTTTTGAAACTTTCTTGTTGATTCCTTCCATCATTTGATTGTTCAGACCTAAATCCTCTTCAGCATGTTAAAATGTGACAAATACCATCATGAAACCGTACAGTATCGTACTGTACCTTCTGCCCCTGTCTTAGTTCTCTAATTTTCTTCTTCCAAACTTCTAACCAAGTCCCCAATGCTCGCCTAGGGTTTGGAATAATAACTCTTTGCTTGGCTCCTTGTAACTCCTAATGCTAAGTATGTACAAAGGCATGGCTCCCTTTCCATATTCTTCTGATCTCAGGAGTTTCCCATGGACAGAGATAATGAGGGAGCCATGAGAAATCAAACGGGACTGTCCAAAACCCAAAGATTAAACTCTACCACCTTAAGCAATATTCACAAAACACAAAAGTAACCCAAAGCTCTTTTATCTACAGTGGAAAGTACACCTTATATCATTCGAGAAACACAAAAAAAAAAACAGTGAGGACTATATATTCAACGCCTTTCACCCGACTGTTTCTTAAGAATTCGGTGTAACTTAGAAAACAGAGACTTTAATCATAGTTCACCATACAAAATATAAATACCATGCATGTATTTTAATCTAGGAACTATCTAAAGAGAAAAAGGTACATGTGCATGCTAAAAATAACTCTGATCAAATGTTAAAACAGCGCGTATCATGCATAACACCCAGTTGTCAGAAAACACACGGTGTTTTCAAAACAAAGCCTAAACAAGAAACCTGCTCACTGTCTTTATTCTTATTCACACACAAACTGATTACAAAGACTCCTATCAATTGTTTTCGACCATCCTCATGATCTTCCCATCTTTTTCCGCCATAGAAGAGAGAATTTCTAACGCCCATAACCCTGACTTTTAGGGAATTCTTAAAATTTTCTGACAGTTACATGCAATCAAAACCATATTGCCATGCAACCATGCACTATCCTTGCAATCTTCGCCATCTTTCCTTCTTTTTAGGATCTTCCACTCTTCCATCTTGAGCAACCACGATGTAAACTGCTCTTGGCATCTTCAAATAGCGAGGAAATGGCTAACAAAGTTTAATACTTTAAATGTTATCAATTTCTGTCTTAAGCTAAACAAAACAAAATTTAACACAAAACATAACTAAAGATAGCCTTAGTCCTAGTGACTAGCTACTCCCACACCAAAATGCAAGACCTCTAAGGTCCAACCTAAATACAACAATCTCTGACTTGGTTAGAGTCAGCACAAACCAAAATTTTGCAAACAAAATGAATGGGTGCTCCTGCACCAACATAACTCACACACACTTTCTGAATATCATCAAAGTCACGTCTGCTCTTTCACTTATCTTCCTTCTTTTCTTTTGTATATTTTTCATTACTAGCTCATCCTATATTTATACTATCTCCAACCTTGAAAAAGATACAAATTCAGTTATCCAACTTCAAATTCAAATTAGGTTAGCACCAAAACATCCTAGGGTGAAATTAGAATGAGGGAAACCCAAACACGCGCTTCAACGAGACCCAAAATAGATCCAACACACTTCATCAACTTTGAAGATAGTGCTTAACACACAGTTAGCCAAACCAGTGTAAAACACATAGAACAATTAAGCTTGAAACTTCCATAAACCAAAAATATCTTCAATGCAATTAAAACATCTTAACTCTAGAACTACAAGTCAGAAGACTTCATCAAAGAGAAATCCAAACCAACAACTTTTCTCCTGAACCTTAGCCATAACACAAAAAAAATAGTTCACAACTGGTGAACACAACTCAAACTTCACAATGAACCAATAGCCAAAAATATGGATATAGCAACCTTCAACAACCATGACCAACATATCTGAACCGCACAAACATAGGAACAAATACCGGATCATCATCCTGAGCATCAACTAAATACCTGTAATCTTTCTTTAATATAGTTTTCTCAATATCCTTAGCATATATAGCCAACAACAAGTAGTAGATAACCAATTGACAAGTTGACATAAATGACAACACTTTCATTCCTTTTTCCATTCTTGCAACAATCTCCCCCTTTTTCATTGATGGCAACACATGATGTGAAAACCCATCAAAAACACCATACCAGTTTTGAATATACTTCTCAATATTTTTCTTTTTGCTTCTCCCACTCAGAAGATCATCTACCTCATTACCTACTTTCTATCATTAGCTTTCTCTCCTTTTTCACATGCTTTCTCTCCCCCTTTGAAATCAATGGAAAAGGAAAAATATATATTCATTGAATCTTCCTTTGACATGAAAACATAATTCTCACAATGACGACACTTGAAACTACCTGCTCCCCCTAAGAGGTAGCCACCAAAACATCATTCCAAAAAGATAGAACCATGAATCCACCAAACTAATGCATCTTAGTTTATGAAAGGAGGGGCAAAAACCCCTAACTTCTCTCGGAGATACTCAAAAGTATCTTTAGGAAGAGCCTTTGTAACTATATCAGCAATCTGATCCTTTGTTGGAACATACTCAAGCTTGACTTCATTCTCCATGATCTTCTCTCTCAAGAAATGATATCTGATATACATAAGCTTCATCCTCGAGTGCATCATTGGATTCTTCGAAATGTTATTTTCACTTGTATTATCACAAAAGATAGAAATGGGGTCATCATATAGCATTATGATATCTTTCAATGTCTATTTCATCCATATAACTTTTGTACAACAAGATGTAGTAGCAATATACTCAGCTCCAACAGTAGACAAAGAGATTGAATCTTGCTTCTTGCTCAACCATGCCACCAATTTGCATCCAAGAAAGAATGCACCACCACTTGTACTCTTTTTGTCATCTACACATTTGGCCCAATCTACATCTGTATATGCACTAAGTGTAAAGTCAGTATCTTTAGGATACCATAATCCATAATCTGGAGTGTCATTCAATTATTTGAATATTCTTTTAACTACAACAACATGTGTTTCCTTAGGATCTTCTTGAAATCTAGCCACAAGACAAACCGCATGCATAATATTTGGTCTAGTAGCAGTCAAATAGAATAGTCCACCAATCATAGATCTATACTTGCTCTGATCAGCCTTAGGTGAATCATCATCTTTACCCAATTTGCAACCAGTCACCATAGGAGTACTTACCGGTTCGGAACCATCCATCCTGAACTTCTTCAACATCTCTCTCACATACTTAGACTGCGAAATGAAAATTCCTTTCTCTATTTGATTAATCTGTAGCCCAAGAAAGAAATTCATCTCCCGAAACATAGACATTTCAAATTCTTTTTGCATCTCTTCTGCAAACATCTTGCACATCTTTTCATTTCCTCCAAAGATAATGTCATCAACATATACAACTATAATCAAGATTTTGTCATTTTCAATCTTAAAGTACAAAGTAATGTTTGTTGTGCCTTTGTTAAATCCTTGTTGAATCAAGTACTTGTCTAACCTTGCATACCAAGCTCTAGGAGCTTGCTTCAATGCATATAAAGCATTCTTCAATCTGCACACCATATCTAGTTGATCTATTAACTGAAATCCTTCTGGTTGTTCCATGTAGACTTCTTCCAACTCACCATTCAAAAATGTTGATTTGACATCCATCTGATAGACTTTAAAATATTTATAAGCAACCAATTCCAAGAACATCCTTATAGATTCCATTCTTGCTACCAGGGAAAAAGTCTCCTAAAAATATTTGCCTTCTACTTATGAGTAGCCTTTACACACAAGCCTCACTTTTTTTCTGACAACTTCTCCATTCTCATTCAACTTATTTCTGAATACCCATTTTGATCCAATGATATTTTTGCATGCTGGTTTTGGGACCAATTCCCAAGTCTAATTCTTCTCGATCTGCAAAAGTTCTTCTTTCATTGCTTATGGTTAACACACCTTTTGTCTTGTCTCCAATAATCTAATTTCCTGAATGATTCCTCTGTACATATTTTGGTGTCCTAGGGGACATCACCAGAGCATCTTCTTCTCTTTCATTATGCTCATCTTTATCTTGTTCTTCCACAATTTCTTATATTCTTGCACAGTCATGTTCATCAAACACATATCCATCAATATCAATAAAATTCTTCACTATCTCATTAACCTTCACATTCGAGCTCTCTACAATCTTTCTTAATCTTTTATTAAAACATTTGTATGCATTGATTTTGGTAGAGTATCCAAGAAATATGCCTTCATCACTTTTTGCATCAAACTTTCCCAAAGTTTCTTCATTTATTCTGATATAGCATTTGCTTCTAAATACCTTGAAATATTTAACTATAGGAATTCTTTCGTGCCATAGCTCATAGGGAGTCTTTGTACTATTTTCTCTTGCTTTAAATCGATTAAACACATATACAATAGTATGAATAGCTTCTTTCCAGTAAACTTCTGGTAATCTGGCTTCAGTGATCATTGACTTTGTAGCCTCTTGAACTATTTTATTTTTTCTTTCAACGACTCCATTTTGCTGAGGAGTTCTCAGAGCAAATAACTATCTCTTTATTCTATGCACTTCACAAAACATATTGAACTCATGGGAGGTGAATTCTCCACCTTTGTTCAAATCTTAAGCATTTTATTTTCAAATTCACTTCATTTTCAACCATAGTCTTGAATTCCTTGAATCTATCTAATGCATCTGATTTCTCTCTAAGAAATGTAACCTATGTATTTCTAGAATAATTATCAATTAAAAGCATAAAGTATCTTTCACCAAGTAGAATTTTCACTCTCATAGGACCACAAAGATCTGTATGAACTAAATCCAGTAATCCAATAGTAGATTGTTCTCTTGATCTATAATGATTTCTTACTTGCTTCCCAAACTAATCCTTTCCAAGTTATCAAAATTCATGTAACACATTATCCTATGCCATAGCCAACTATCATTTATCTGAGTCATAAAGCATCGTCCATCAACACCCTGAAGTTGATAAATATTCCCTTCAAATTTCTTTCCTATAGCAATTAATGTTTTGGATCCTTTATGGATCTCACATTTCTCATCCTTAAATACAAGATCATATCCTTTTCTACACATCTGACCAATGCTCAACAAATTATGCCTTAACCCCTTAACATAGTAAACATCGTTAGTATGATGCTTGCCATCAAAACTTACTGAACCTATCCCACAGATTTTAGCACCAGTATCATCTCCAAACATAACTAGACCTCCATCATATTTCTCAAGCTTTACAAACTTACTCTTATCACCAATCATGTGATGTGAACAACCACTATCAACTACCCAAAAATACTTTCCTTGTTTAGCTTGTAGGGTAGAGATAACCGTACCTTCATTTTTCTCCTCCTTCTCTGAAGGACTTTCCTATACCTATTTTTCTGAATTAGTAGAAGTAGGTTCATCCCTAATCGCCAAGAACAAGCATTCATTTTCATCTGGATCTTCATATTCTAAATCTTCATCTGAAATACTAGCATTCTCATTCACATAGTAAGCTCTATTAATCTTCTTTCCTTTATTTTCTTTCTCATATCTTTGTTTATTCCTTTT
Organism: Sequoia sempervirens; assembly: GCA_007258455.2. Taxonomy (NCBI): domain Eukaryota; kingdom Viridiplantae; phylum Streptophyta; class Pinopsida; order Cupressales; family Cupressaceae; genus Sequoia; species Sequoia sempervirens. The sequence continues at coordinate 104,453 of VDFB02324590.1, read as the reverse complement.
AGCTCTTTCTGGACACTTTGCAACATAATGACCTATTTCTCCACAACTAAAGCACTTAAAGGGAAACTTACCTTCATACTTCCTGGAGCCTTTTCTCATTCTTATTACAAAGTTAGTTTCTATTTCATCAAAGTTTTCTTCATCCAGATCTTCAATTTTTGTAGCTTTAAAAGTAGTCTCTATTTTGCTTCCATTTCTTAGACTCGGCTTCCTCATCTCATAAGATATCAAAAATCCTAACAGTAAATCCTTATTACAAGTCTTGTAATCTATAGTCTGCTCAATAGCACTCACCTTCTTACTATAAGCATCAGGAAGAGTTTTAAGAATCTTCTTTACAATCCTGGTTTCATCTATAGTAGTGCCAAGAGATCGCATTCCAACCACTACCTCATCCAATCTCTTTACATAAGCTTTGACATTTTCATCTTCGGAAATATGTATAAGATAAAACTGTGTTTCCAAATTATGTAATTTCACCTCTTTAACTCTTTCATCACCATCATGTTCTCTTTCTAAAGCATCTCAGACTTCCTTAGTTGTCTTCAAATTTTGAACCTTAATCAACTCATGATGTATGAGACCATTCTTCAATATGAACTTTGCCTTATTATTTTATTCATGTGCTCTAATCTCTTCAGGTGTACTAAGAACATTAGAAGGAGTGTAAGGATTCTTGTAAGCTTTCTCCATGTCATATCTGCAATACTCCAGATATTCTTCCATCAATAATTTCTAGATACCATAATTAGTTCCATCAAACCTCAGATAATCAAAGACCATTTTGCTAGCCATCCCGGACCTTCCTCAAGCGGTTAAGCTCTTCACTAAGGAACCAAGCTCTGACACCAATTGTTGAATAGGACAATTGAGAGGGGGGTGAATCAGTTGTCACAGATTTTAATCTTCAATTCAATTACTGAAACTAATACTTAAACTACTTAAATGATTAATCATCAAATGCCAATGTAAAAACTCAAATCTAATGCATAAACACAATGACACTAGATTTATGTGGAAAACCCAATGAGGGAAAAACCTTGGTGAGGATTAACTCACATTATAGAGAATATCAAAACCGATTACAAAAAGTCTCACTGCCTGAAACAAGGCTCACTGCTTGATATAAGGACTCATTGTCCAACAGGGCTACAACCTAGAGGGCTCACTACCACAGAGACACAAAGAAGACAAAGAAGACTTGTTACAGAGAGACAACAATCCCAATGCAACAAAGGGTTCCACCACAATCACTTGATCAACTTGCATGAATGATAGAGTTCGCCATTTGCTCACTGCATCTGAAAACTCAGCATTAAGCTTCGCACTGATCTACCACACACATAACTTACACACACTTTATGAATAGCATCAAAGTCACATTTTCTCTTTCACTTATCTTCCTTCTTTTTTTTGTATATTTTTCATCACTAGCTCATCTTATATTTATACTATCTCGAACCTTGAAAAAGATACAAAGTCAACCATCCAACTTAAAATTCAAATTAGGTCAGCACCAAGACATCCTAGGGTGGAATTAGAATGAGGGTGACCCAAACACATGCTTCACCGAGACCCAAAATAGATCCAACATGCTTCATCAACTTCGAAGAATATAGTGCTTAACACACGATCAGCCAAACCAGTGTAAAACACATAGAACAATTAAGCTCGAAACTTCCAAAAACCAAAAATATCTTCAATGCAATTAGAAAATATTAAATCTAGAACCACAAGTCAAAAAACTTCATCAAAGAGAAATCCGTACCAACAACTTTTCTCCTAGACCTCAGTCAGAACACAAAAAAACATAGTTCACAACTGGTGAACACAACTCGAACTTCACAATGAACCAATAGCCAAAAATCTAGATATAGCAACCTTCAACAACCATGACCAACATATTTGAACCACACAAACATAGGGACAAGTGTTGGATCATCATCCTAAGCAACAACTGAATACCTGTAATCTTTCTTTAATACTATTTTCTGAATATCCTCAACACATATAGCCAACAACAACTAGTAGATAACCAGTTGACCAGTTGACATCAATGAAAACACTTTCATTCCTTTTTCCATTCTTGCAACAATATTTAGTGTAAGTCTTTCAATCTATATGTTCTTCAATAGAACATACCTTTTCGTTGTAAGCATCAAGGAGAGTTCTGAGAATCTTCTTCACAATTCTAAATTCATCTATTGTAGCACCAAATCCTCACATTCTAGCTACTACCTCATCCAATCTTTGTACATAAGCTTTAACATTCTCATTTTTAGACATGTACCGGAACTCAAACCGTGTCTCCAAATTCTTCAACTTTTCCTCTTTGACTCTTTCATCACCTTTATGCACCTTTTCTGAAGCATCACATACTTCCTTACCAATCTTCAGATTTTGAACTTTAATCAACTTGAAATGTACAAGACTATTATTCAAAATTTACTTCGCCTTATTGTTTGCTTCATGTGCATTAATCTCATTAGCCATACTCAGACCATTAGTAGGAGGAGTGTAAGGATTCTTGTAAGCTTTCTCCACATCATATCCACAGTACTCCAGATATTCTTCCATCAGTATTTTCTAGATAGCATAATTAGTTCCATCAAACCTCAGATAATCATGAATAATTTTGCTAGCCATCTCAGACCTTCCTTAAGCGGTTAAGCTATTCTCCAAGGAACCAAGCTCTAATACCAATTATTGAACAAGATAGTTGAGAGGGGGGTGAATCATTTGTAGCAAATTTAAACTTTAAAACATTCACCGAAACTTAGACCAATCACAATTCTTAACTTTGCTAAAATGATTAAACATTAAGTGCAATTGTAGAAACTGAAAACCATCACACAAACACAATAACACCAGATTTACATGGAAAACCCAATGAGGGAAAAATCACAATGAGGATTAACTCACACTATAGAGAATATCAAAATTGATTACAAAAGGCTCACTGCCAAAACAAGGATTCATTGTTTGGATCAGGACTCATTGTCCAATAGGGTTAACCACTCAGAGGGCTCATAACCATAGAGATACAAAGAAGATAGAAGAGATATGTTATAGAGAGAAGAAAATCTCAATGCAACAGAGAAATCCACCACAATTTACTTAATCACTTGCAGACATGCATGAATAATAGAGTCCACCGTCAGCTCACTGCATCTGAAAACTCAACATTTAGGCTTCACACTAATCTGCCACACTCATATCACATACACCCATTGATTCGCATCTACTTCACGTCTATCTACTCTATTTATTTGCACTTATCACTTTTTCTACTTTCACCACTCACTCATCCTGTATTTATACCATCTTCAACTTTGAAACATATCCAAAGTTGGCCATCCATCAATAAATTCAAATTAGGTCGGTGCCAAAACATCCTAGGGTGGAATTAGAATGAGGGCGACCCAAACACACACTTGATGAGGACCCAAATAGGTCCCTACATGCTTCACCAATTTCGAAGGTAGTGTTCAACATAAGATCAACCAAACCAGTGTAAAACACATAGAACAATGAAGCACAATCCTTCTAGATACCAAAATTATCTTCAACATGATCATAACAACTTAACTCTAGAACCACAAGTCATAAGACTTAACCAAAGAGAAATCTGGACCAACAACATTTCTCCCAAACCTCAACCAAATACACAAAAAATGACAGTTCACAACTGGTGAACATAACTCTCACTGTACAATGAATTGAAAGCAAAAAAATTGGATATAGCAACTTCCAACAACCATGAACAACATATCTGAACCACACACACATAGAAGCAATGCTCAAAACAAAGCCCGAAGCAACCACTAAACACCTGCAATCTTCCTTCAATACAATTTTCTCAATATCCTCAACATATACAACCAATAACCTGCATTCATGACATTAATGACAACAACAACCAATTGATAACCAATTGACTAGTTGACATCAATGACAAAACCTTGCAACAACCTCTTCATACTTGCAACATTCTTGTCCTTTCTTAGAATTCTCCCCTGTACCACTATTTACTTGCTCCTCTTGTTAAGCAAAGCTACCCTGTTGCTCTATATTTTTTGGAGGACTATTTTGTACAACATTATGATCATGAGATGCATTTTCTTCATCTTGTGCAACTTTCTCTTCTTGTTCCTCTTGTGGATTCTACTAATCAAATTTATGCAGAGGAGATATAATAATGTTGGGTGGAGACATATGTGGTTGCTCCACATCCTTAGCTTCTTTCACTAATTCAAGAATTTTATTTGTTACTTCTTCAATCTCATTTTGTATCTTTGTCCTCTTTTTCCATGCTCATAAGGACATCTACCCTATGATTTTTCCTTAGCTTTTGAGCTTTCTTTTGAGATATTTTATCTTTTTCTTCTTGAGAGACAGAGGATCTAGCTTTTTCAAGAGCTTGTTGTCTTAGCACTTCATCCATTTCTATGTCCTTTTCTCTTTTTTGCCTCAGAGCCTAAGCAAGACTTTTTGAAACCTTTTCAATAATGTCACTTAGGAGCACATTGTATTTGGTCATGTGCATTACTATTTCTTTCTCAACAATATTCTAAACTATGAGAGGTACATCCGGATGAAGTTTTGTAGTTTCCTTTAGTATACCATGTTGAACAATCCCACTAAAGATTGATTCTAATTGGAGAGGCTTATGTGGAGGTACCATTGGAGAAGTTTTCTTAGTCTTCTTTTCTTTCCTCTTTGGTTTAGAGGTGCCTTACTCTCCTTCTTCTCCTTCCTCTTCAATCTCCATAGTCTTTATCTTCTTCCTTTTGGTAGGTTGTTTAGGCTTGCATGCTTCTTCTCGATAGTTTTCATCTACACCAAGATTTCAATTCCAACTCTTCTTCCAGTGGAAGTAGTTCGTGTAGATTTGGAGGGATGTAAAGCAATTATAGCAGTAGATGTAGACCTACCAATCCTTCTAGGTCCTTGGGCAATTGATGGATTCATGGGATTAGATTGAGGATCCTCCGTAGGGGTTTTCAATGTAGAATTTGATGGAATACCCCATTTCTTATGCAATTCATCTCTATTTTTGTTGAGATGTTCCTCCACACTTATTTTATGTATCTTATCCATTATTTCATCATAGGCTCCAAACCTTTCTATAGTTGTGTCCTTGGGTTTGTTGAGAAGAATATCAACATAATTTTTTATCTCCTATACAGAGACCTTATAAGGAAATATTGGAATCCAAGTTGTTGTTATCTCTACAAATTCCATGTAAGTATAATCTTTATCCACCAAAAATGTGATTTATCCTTTGTACCTTTGTACAATGTTGGAAGGGATTCTATTTCTGGCTTACATGTCAATTTGTATGGTTTTGTAAAACCTCCAATACATTGTGTTAAAGATCTTGTTATCAACAAAACCTCTCATATACTTTTTAATTTGTGCAACAATAGGAATGCGTTGTTGCCATACCTTACCTTTAAAACCAAGTAGTTCATTCAAGAAGTAAAATACAAGGCAAGTGATAAGGGTATCATATATGAAGTTATAGCCTATTTCCTTTGCCATTTTAATATTTTCCATTAGTTTCTCTCTCATGACCTCACAGAGGTCAAAGTCTTTTCCTTCCTTTACCATTTGGTAAGCAATTTGAATTGTGATACCAATGGAAGACCCCTCTTTGTTTGTGTAATAAACTTTATAGGAAATTCCCACAATAGCATACCAAACCCCTGGATCATTTATGCCATTTACACTCAAGGTCATTTTGTAAAACTTTTCCCTCATCAATTTTGTGACCTCATTTTTCATGGCTTTCATAATCGAAACTAGTCTGATAGAACACAAACTAGTAACAACTCTAATTTCTTCCTTAGTGATCCAATAGGGCTTATCAAGGTATATAAACACATCATGAATTTTCTCAAAACATACCTTATCCATTCATGGTCACCATAGAAGGCAGGGTAATCCTTTCCTACACCCAGTCATTTAGCTCCCACATTTGCATATTCTAGTTTGTATTGGTCATTGTCATCTAGGAGTTTATCTCTAAGTTCTTCAAACTTCACATGGTTGAACTCATTAAGACTGGAGTGAATGTATATCCTAACATCCTCTACATATACCACATCTATCAAAATAAATTAGAACACCCCATCCTTGTTGACTTCCATGGCCTTAAAGGATATTTCTCATATTTCGGCCTTGGTTTTTCAGTAAGGCATATAACTTACTCATACAACCTCCTTTTGATGAGAAATTTATTTTTTTTGGGGTAGAATTTTGTGCTCTACACGGTGGTGCAATTAGATTTTGATTTTGGTGCCTAGATTTTCTAGAAATTGTATATTCTCACAAGTGTTGTTGAGCTGTTCTCATTTTCAAAACTTCTGGAGCTTCATTCTTGCTCCTATGGTAACATTTTTGGGTGAATTTTTTTTTAAAGTGTATAATTTTTTGTGTACTTTTCAGTGGTGTGATCAAATTGATCTCATTCCTTGTAAAAAATTTATTTTGATCTTGTGGCAAAATTTGGCAATTTGCAAGCACTAAGATCAAGTCCACTTTGTTGTTTTGGCAAGTGGCACCTATAATTGCACTAAGTATAAAGTGCCACAAATCATATTTTCTTGGGGGGTTTCTTGATTGAGTAATTTGGGGGGGGGGGGTAATCTTGCAGTGGTTGATTTCTTTCTTTTGCTTGGTTTGTGTTCTTGCAATGGGGAAATCTCAAATTGAACTCCTAACTCCACATAATTATGATACATGGATAAAATCAGTATGGAACTATCTCATGATGAAAGGTCTAATAGGGTATCTAAAGAAAACCATTCCTTAACCTACTGATGCTAAGGAATTGGTAAAATGGGAGCTTGATCATGATAAAACACTTGAATACATATATTCATTAATCTCATTTGATTTACAATTTCATGTTGAGTCATGCAAAACACCTAAAGAGGTTTGGGGGGATTTTGAAAAATTAAATGGTAAAACATATAAGATTAGTGGATATCAGATTGATAATGATTTGATGAATCTTGATCCTAAGAGTTTTGACCACATCCAAGACTACATCTCCAAAGTTAAGCAACTAAGAACACGACTAAAATAATGCAACATTGATAAAGAGGATTTACAATTGATTTTGAATGTGTTATCCAAGCTTGGTCCCGAGTATTCAGATTTTGTTTCTAGCTTTCATACCCATCAAATTTCAATGGGAGAATCATATGTTGATCCTAGGTTTGATGACTTTACAAATATCCTAATCCAAGAGGAAGCTAAGTTAATGAATATGGGTCTAATCAAGTCTTCCAAGTCACAAGCATTGTTAGTTAGTGAGTCTAAGGTATAGAAAGAATCAATCAAAGAATCTTGATAAGAAGAAAAAGAACAAAGCACAAAGAATCATAATCCTCTCCCTCAAAATAGGAATCATCTAAGGAGGAGAAGCATATATGTGCATATTGCAAGAAAATGAGGCATGATGAACAACAATGTTATTCAAAATAGATTGATGAGTTGAAGCATCTTCTTAAGAAGGAAAAAATCAATGAGTATTCATCATCAAAGGGTTCATCTTCTTATTATTCAACAAAGATCAATAAATATAAGGGGCAAGCACTTGTTACATTTGTAGACTCTCAATTAAAGAGGTGGATACTCAATTCAAGAGCCTCACATCACATGGCTTCATCACCACCCATCATGATGGATAACAACACATATATGTGTGTTTATGGGAAGGGATCCATTGACATGGATAATATAGCATTCAATATGTTATTTGTGTGCCTTCATTGTCAACCAATATCCTTTCTATCTGTCAGATCACACATGGTGGAGCAAGCAAGAGTGTTGAGTTTACACTATATTCTATCATAATCCAAGATTTGCATAAAGATATAGTTGTAGTTGGTGAGGTTGATCACCAATCTCAAGTCTACACATCACATTTTTCTCCTAATGATTCAGAAAATATTCACATTGAGGCATCTTGTGTGGACACCTTTGAGGATATTTAGTATGGTAATTTAAATCTTGGTATTGTTTCATCCACTAAGGATCTTATGATAGGTGTTGATATTCCATCTCCTTCATCTACTGTTGTACCTAAGGATACTTGTGTTGCCACAGTTTTGGTTCCTTGTGATTGAGTGTAGCAAGACATTCATCGTCTTCTAGATATGGCTACTTGGGATGAGTACTTGACAGACATTGCTGATTTGTTTTGTGAGTCCCACATTTTAGATTTGGGAGACATCATTGATTACATTCATCTTCTCTTTGATGAAGATGATTCTTCTTTAGTTTTTGCAAAGGAACACTTTGACCCTCTTTTCCATTCTCTACATGATCCTTCTTTACAGTTTGACATGACTTTGGATACTTTTGGAAAGCATTTGGAGGATGCTTCTTTGTCTTTAGAGGAGGTATCTTTGTCTTTGGATTGTGTTCTACAATTGTTTCTAGCAGATTTTGGATTGTTTTCTTCGGAAGTGTGGCCTAGAATGCCTATTTGGAGTGTGATAGCTTTTGGTATCAACATGGAGACACTTGAGAATTCTTCAGAGATATCATACATCCTACATATCATCTTGGTTTTATTTTTTCCTAAGGGGAGGAACATTTTTCAATGGTTTTGGATCATCTTTAGCATTCAATGTTGAGCTTCTAGCATCATTGCAAGAGACTCAACATTGAGGGGGGGTTGCATGGTGTCTCTTCTACTTCTCTCTTATGGGGGACTTTTTCCTCGCATGGGGTTTTATCCTTCTCATTTTTTATTGAGAACATTTTTTTTTTTCATCTCTTTTGACAAGGAGTTTTGTCCCACTGGCTTTTCTCCTTTTCTCCATTTGTGAGAGATTTCATTTGCATTTGTATAGGTGTACCTAACATGGCCTCATATTTGGGACCCATCCTTGTGTCTTTTGGATAATAATCAGCTACTCCCTAAGTTGCACTTAAGGGGGGGTGTTGGTGTAAATAAATTCTTGTACCTAGTTAATTCATTACTAGGGGACTTAGGGGACTTATTTACATGTTAAGTTTACTTGGGTCCTAGAAAGGAATATTTATAAGAGATGTTAGTTGTCATTATTTGTTATCTTATCTTTTGACTCGTAACACATGTGTCCTAGGTAGTTATGATAAGTTGTCACATGTGATAGGATTAAGACACTTGTCATAATCCCGTTTAATCTTGTGTATCACCTTGGCTATATAACCAAGTGGTCTCATTCATTATACATTGAACTATTGGAGTGAATTCCATTGCAATATTTACCATTGCATATTGATCTCTCTTGTTCTTTCATGAAGTGCCTAGATCTTGGGTGGCTATAATATTCAACCAATCTTGCATGGTGTAGAGTTATTCTATACCAATTCTTATACAAACTTCAATATTTCTTTGACATACTTTCATTGTGAAATAAATATACCTTTATTTATTTGATTGAGTTGTATCCCAAGGAATAAATTCATCTCCCCAAACATATACATTTCAAACTCTTTTTGTATCTCTTCTGCAAACTTCTTGCCCATAGCTTAATTACCTCCAAAAATTATGTCATCAACATACACAACCACAATCAAGATTTGATCTTTTTCAACTTTAAATTAAAGATTAATATTTATGGTACCTTTAATGAATCCTTGTTGTATCAAATACTTATCCAACCTTGCATGTACCAAGCTTTGGGAGCTTGCTTTAATCCATATAGTTCCTTCTTCAATCTACAGACCATATTCGATTTATCTGATAATTGAAATCCTTCCAGTTGTTCCATGTATACTTTTTCTTCCAATTCTCCATTCAAGAAAGCATACTTCACATCCATTTGATAAACTTTAAAGTCCTTATGTGCTGCAAAAGCTAGAAACATCCTAATAGCTTCCATTCTTGCCACTAGAGCAAATGTCTCCTTAAAATCTATTCCTTCAACTTGTGAGTAACCCTTACACACAAGCCTTTCCTTGTTTCTTACCACTTCTCCATTCTCATTCAGTTTTTTTTCTTCTAAATACCCACTTAAGTTCCAATTATGCTTTTGTTTGCAAGTCTTGGGACAAGTTCCCAAGTCTAATTATTCTCAATCTACTGTAGTTCTTCTTCCATATCCTTAATCCAATGTTCATCTTTGCATGCCTCAATCACCATTTTAGGTTCAAATTCAAAAATTAAACACAAATTTATCTCTTCTTCAACAATTTTCCTTCTCATCAACTTACACCTTTGCATTTTTCTCCAATAATGATATGTTCTTCATAATGATTCCTCTACACATACTTAGGGGTTCTAGGGGTCTTTTCCAAATCTTCTTCCTCTTCAAATTGCACTTCCTTTTCCTTAGCCTTTTCTTTTTCTCTGCACATAGGTTGTTCTAATTCATATCCATCTATCACTGTTGATTTTTGAAAATCTTCATCAACCTTGACACTTGCACTTTCAACAATTTTTCTTAGTCTTTTGTTGTAGCATCGATATGATTTGCTTTTAGTAGAATATCCAAGGAAGGTTCCTTCATCAAACCTTACATCAAACTTTCCCAAGTTGTCTTCATCTCTTTTGATATAACACTTGCTTCCAAACACTCTGAAGTACTTGACAGTAGGAATCCTTCCATACCACAACTCATAGGGAGTCTTTGTGTTGTTTCCTTTTGCTTGAACTTTGTGTTATTTCCTTTTGTCTTTCCCTTTGTGAGTTCTCCCTCAAGTCTCCTTGTAGGGTCAGCTTTATGGAGATATATTATTTCGTGCATTATGACAACCTTTTTAGGTATTCTTCTTTTCAACTAGTCCTTTTTATGTGTAGCAGAGTATCAGAGTTGCCACCTAATTTAATGGGGATAATATTCTTCTTTCAATTCACTTTGACAAAAAATCTAGACTTGACAAATTTCTCAAGACTTATTTCAACATATGGCTTTAAATAAAATTTTTGAATCAATCCTTCTGGATGTAGACTAATTGGGATAATATTCTTCTTTCAATTTACTTTGAAAAAAACTCTAGACTTGACAAATTTCTCAGGACTTCTTTCAACATATGGCTTTAAATAAAAAAATTGACTCAATCCTTCTGGATGTAGACTACTGAACAAAAATTACTTCTAATCCCTAGTAGAGTTTCCAATATGTTGGTGTTTCCAAATGATTTTTTGGGTTTTCCTAAATATTAGCTAGTTCTTATGCTCAAAAACTCTAGGTCAGTGGCCAACGAATAGGAGAGAGGATTTTTAATGTCTCTAAACTTTAGGCTTTACAAAACCAAGGTGGGTTCCCCTATAATATCATTCAACAGATACACATTCATATGCAATGATGCCTTTAATAACATATTTTCTCACACTAAATTTGTAAGAGGTTTTCCAGATGGGCTAAATCATCTTCAAAAATATCTATATGAAATACAATATATTATAGCGTGGATTTGAACATAAAACATTAAAAATGAGTAAAGTAAAATGTGTTTAGATTTTATATATGGTTTTGTCTCAAGTTTAAACTTTGTGATTTAGCTTGACTAGTTCCTTATCCACAACAGAGTCTAGAAATGAAGAAAACGCCTACAACAGACTAACCTTTGGCTTCTAATAATCTTATTTCCTTACAACAAGAAACCAATAAATGAAAAATATTATCAAAGTACTTACAAATCCATATTATAACCACACAATCTCTGATACATGAATTGAAAGCAAAGTTATTCTATTTCTTGAACAAAAACTAGCAATTCAAATATCTATAACATAGAATGTGAGATGAGAACTAGATATAATCCTTGATTATATTGATCCAAAAGAAAACGTGTATAATAGTGGAGAGAATGAAAAATCGCTATTTCAATTTGATGTAATACAATGATTATTTAGGTCATATGTTGCTATTATAGAGTAAAATTACATTTTCGCTCTGATTTGCAGATGAATACCTATATAACCTAAAACCTATACAAAGACTTTAAGAAAATAACAAGTAGAACCCTTTGAATGAGGCCCAAAATTCCCTTTTATAGACATAAGGGAAGTAATGAGAAAAAGGCCTCATTTAATCTCCTAGTCACAAAAAGACAAAAATCCAAGTGGCGACAATATTTACATATAACAAAAAGTTACTCAAAAAGATGCTAGCCACCAAAAAGTAGTTGGAGATCTTTGAAATATTAAAGTCAGCGTATGGAAAGTGATCTCCTCAAAATTACCTTTTGCATATGATAGGACACTTCTAACATTATTCCTAACAAGCTCATACAATAATTATATTTGGTTATTAGAAGCTGATTGAAACACAAATCAAGTTGCATGATCCTATTCCTCCATGGCTTCCACCTATTCTGCTGAAGTGTCAATCCTTGGTGGCAAAATATTTTTGACCATCTCCAAGTGTAGTTTGTAATATTCTCTAATCAAAATTTTCACTAGGTCCGAGAAACCTAATAAATTGTATTCTAGTTTGGTAAGTGCATCAATACTGGCATTGAGCTGGTCAACATCAACCTCTCCCTCTTTCTTTATTTTACTATATATAGGAGTTGGAAGATTTGAAAATTGATACTTCCACTCCACATAAGCTATAACCTCACCCACCTCGGTCAAAATTGGAGGCATGTATAACTCTTCAAAGCCCTCAAAAGTGTTAATCTCTTTTTTCATGAGGTCCTTGTAGCTAATATGATGAATTATTATGCCATCCAAAAAATTTGACTCACTCAAAATGTCAAATACCAAATTGTTGTCAAAAATTTGAATTTCTGATAAGAAGCATCAACACTTCAATCCCATGGGACCAATTGATCTGCAAGCACCTCAACCTCAGCCACATTTGATCATGGTTAGAGAATGCATCTTTCAAAAAAATTTAGTTGTCCCATACTTTATTGAGTTGAGAGACGATCTTGGACAACTTATACCCCAAAATGTTGTCCACCAAATCAGAAACCTTCTTCACTTCTCCTTCCTTTGTTGTATTGGCTTATGTTGTGATTTTCTTTAGTTTATCTCTCAACTCCTTAATCTCAACCTCTAGTTTATTTATATCATGTGAAGCGTGTGCTTCAATTATTTGTTGAGGAGGTGGTAAAAGTCCCTATACTAAATTGAGTCTCTACTCTAGACCCTGATTTAAGGTATTTGCCTTATCAAGATCCTTTTGTAACTTCTTAATAGTAGACTATGTAAAGAGGGATGCATTCATTGTTAAAGAAGTTGCTTGAGTGGCACTTGTGTCCCTAAATATCCTAACAATGAGGCTCCCTATTAGATCATTAGGATCACTTATTACTTTTGTCTTGTTTCTCTCTAAGAAAATTGACCAAATAGCCAAAGTCTCAAACCTAGGGTAGAATCCAAAACCAAAATATAAGGCCTCTTCTTGCTCTTCTAAACCCAAATTTGGATTCTCACCCTCATGCCTTCTTATGGAATCAAATGCAATTACTGAGGATATATCTCAACCTGGTAGAAACAAACACTCTCCCTTCTTTACCAATTCCCTACCCCTTTCAGGGGTCATGGAATCCATCTCCTCCTTCACCTTTCTCCAAAACTTCTTAATGATGTCATTTTTCTCCTTCTTAGAGAGGGTTCTATCTGAGAGAGTTGTTTTCAAATCCTCTCATTTATTTTTAAGGAAAAATTCCTTAAACTCCTATGTGGTGATGAATTATTCATCTTGCAAGAATTCTTCACAAGCCTTAGTCCTGACATCATCCACCACTTTCCCACCTATCTCAAAATTGATGACCAATCTATCATCAGTGGGTCTTTCAATCAATATCTTAGGAGGGGGGAGCATCTGATGTACAATAAGAGCATCTCCATCCATCTTAGGATCGATTGGGTAATCCACTAGAGGTCCAACCATTGGATTTATTGCTTGCAAGGGAGTAACTGGCTATGGACTCGATGACACCTCTACTCTGGATGAAGAGGAAGAACCTGATGTGCTTGGAAAACCTATGGGACATTAGCCAAAAAATGGTCAGCATGTCCTACATAGTCATTATTATTACTATGGGATCTATTATATGTAGGAATGATCCTTGGAAAGTAGGATCCACCTTTCTCCTTTTATTTTATATTATCTGGATCCTAACCCATAAGTCCCTCCTTTGTGAAGCTTGGCTCTCTAAAGAGATATTCCTTATTGATTCTTCAATATTGTCTAGCTAATGGAGGTAAGCTGATAACCTATAACCAGTCCTCTGCCTATGGATGAAGCCCTCGGGATAAAAAAATCCTTACTTTATTAACCTTCATCCTATAAGGGAGCAATCTTGCATAAATTAGCTTCATGCCTTCTCTTGACAAGGTAGTGAAGTCATAAAATTCCACTATCCTAGGGAGAAGGAAATGCTTCTTATTATTTATGAAATGAGTCTTATCATACCCATTTAGCTGCCACATTAGCTCCAAGAATGAAATTCTATCAGGGACATCCTTGGGTAGCACATGTGGTGCTATTGAAGTCCCATATATCTTGATAATTGTAGCATTAGAATAGAAGAACCAGTCACCCTAATTGTGATCAATTCCTTTCTTAGGGGTGAGGTCCTTAGGCCTCTTATCACTTCCTCTGATAGTCCCCAATCTATGGGGAGACCAAGTCCCTTAATCAAAGGTTTCACAAAAATCTCTTCAAAAGTAGAATAATTGGACTTGTTACAATCCTTATCCCAAATATAGGTCCACTCCTCGACCAGTAGTACTCTGTCTGTTCTCCCACTAGACTGACCTAAAGCTGTGATGGCCATACTTGCACCCCACTGTACAAAATCAAATGCAAGAGAAGGGAGTAGTGCCTGAAGTGAATGCAACTTGATGGATGCCTCTTGATAGAGCAGAGAGACTTGTGTAGCCGCTCTGCAACATACCCCACAAAATCATAGGGCTTATTTACATCCCTACTCTGAATATCCACTTCCATTACCATCAAACTGATAGGGATTTGGACCTTGTTTTCTATTCCCAAAACTTGCAGCAGGGAGAAGTAGGTCTTCTCGAAGTAGTCTTCAAAATTATCCCATGCAAAGGGCTCCAGGTCACCCTTTCCAAACCTCTAAAACTCTCTTCTTAGCCCTCTTGGCCTAAAGCATCATAGCCACCTTACTCTGTAGCTATCTCTATTTCTTTCATATTTTTTGTTGAGGGTACCCAAGTCATTTGGAAACTGTGCATTGGGGTTTTGATTAAAAACATTGCAGATATGGTCCTTGTCTAATTGCAACAAGCTTTGGAGGCTCATTGTAAATAATGACCTTGTATCTAGATTGTAAGCCTTGGCAATGTCTTTAACCAATTCAATATTGACAAAAATATTGGGCACCATAATTTTCCCAAGCATAAGTTCCAAATGTTGTTGATCTACCTATCTACATAGGCCTTCCTATAGGCATGCTTAAAGAGTGCATACCCTTCACAAGTCAAAATGGGGTCCCTACAAACACCATTCCTATTAGATAGCTTTTTTGTTATAATCCTGACCCAAGATCAATTCTTTGTCTCTTTGTTGAACCAAGGAGTTGTGTAATTATCTCTTTGTTCAAATTCCTCTTCTGACCCTTTGAAGTCCTGTCCATATCAAGTGTAGGGTTTATGAACAAAAACTAGGTTTTACGTAAATATAACTAGGATTTTGTATGATTCTTCATAGGAAAGAATTCTACAAAAAATTTGATAGCATATACCCTCAGCAACTCAATTTCCTTTCTTATCTAACTGATTTGAACCACCCCTTAGAATTAATCCTGAATTCACAGATTGTAGTTTGAATTACTTTCTTTCTATGGTGATGTCGAGGAGCCTAATTTTGTAGAAAAACCCTTGTTAGCTTTGGAAATCTGTAGCACTTCATTTGAACACTTTATCAAATGTGGCTCAAATGAAATTGATCCAGGTATTTTATCTCAGCCTTCATGAATTCGATAGGTAGTAATCCCATCTTCCATTACTCTTTACATACTTGAATGTGCGACCAGTGGTAGACGTTGGTTGAGTTTGAATGTAGCTTGTAGATCTCAAGATCGACGGTGATCGTGCATGTTTAGCAAAGTGACAACCATCATTTTTTGTCTTGTGGATAGGTCTTGCTATTTCGTGGGCTCGCAAATGGATAATGCGATAAAAATAAGGCCTTTGTGATAGTTGAATTCTTTGTGAAGTGTTACAATGCTGACACTTGTCATCATCTCACACCTTCGTGGAAACAAAAGGTCAGACCCACCAAGGCTCCGCAAAGGCTTAAGCCTCTGTGATAGGAATTATCACATGGTAGAATACATGTCACAATTTCACTGTTTCACAGGAATGAAGGTGTCAAGGAGGTGGGTCTATGCAAAGAAAAGAGTCTCCACAAAATGCACGTGCTCAAAATAATAACTTAAACTGACTAGGGAGAGAGGGGACCAACCACAGACGAGGCAATAGGGCTTCACAACAAAAGATTAAAATATTAGCAAATGAACACTAGCCCAAGGAAATATTTGGACATGGGTCATCCTTTCAAGAGTTTGTGGAGCTATAAAATGACAAAACCAAAGCCTCTACGAACTACAAAGATAGTGTGATATGCTGACACGCATTGATCTATAAAAGATCCTACTTATGAATCACTTAAACAATTTGTTAGATTCACCTATGGATCACATATTTTATGCTTATTGATCGTTGACAAGTTGCATGTAAGAAAGAGCATAGAAATGAGCATTCAAAACATAGACAGAAAAACGAAAGAAACAAGATTTGATAATGGAGTTCACCCAATGTTCGGGCTACGTGTCTGAGCTCGCTCAACAGCAACGTTGTTTTCCATTATTATGATGCAAATTGTCTGATTACATCATTATGGTCTTCAAGATGCAATACAAATTATTTTGCTTTCAAGGAAGATTATTGCTCTTCAAGCTCTTCCTGCTTTCGCATCGCATTGATAGGAACTTCCTAGCAACATGTTCGTGCCTATCTTCTTCATCACTTTTACAATGCTTCCAAAGCAATAATAATGCAACTCACTCTCTCAAGATATGAGAACAAAAGCCTAAGGCATCAAGCCTCTATTACAAAGCCAATGAGAAATTTTCCTAATTCTCCTTCCAGGAAAATTGTCCCTGAGCATTGTAAGCACTATTTTTACAAAGAAATAATACCCCCTTATATACATGCTCATATGCTAATAAGGGGTTGCAACAATAATATTTGCTATATCCCCATTTTGAGATTACAAATCTTGAAAATATAGCTTATTTACCCCTTATTTTTTATGAGAAACCCCTTTTGTTTTTTTACAAATCTCATAAAAATCATAAATCGGGCTTAGGAATAATTTTTTAATATTTTCCTAGATTAGGCCCTTTAATTTTAAAAACCAGTGAAAATCCTTTTAAAAAGGATCAGGCTTTATATTTGTCCTAAAGCCCCCCTTAATTTTCTCCTTATTTTATGGTTTACATAAAATAAAACAATTCTTATGTTTATTTAAGGTTTATATATAGGGAGGAGCTCCCCTTATATCTTGGACAAGGCGTGTGGTGCAAGAGGATTTTAAGGCATAGGGTCTAGGGATCAAATCCCACCAAATCCTCTTTGTTTAAATATTAGACCAAACATTTTTCTTTAATAAATATGGTTTAATCCTTATTTTATCACTTAGTTGGTCCATGTTAGTGCTAACTCACTACTCCCGCCACGTGTCCTACCAAGTGTCAAGCTTTGGTGATGCCACATCATCACTTTGACCAAGTTTGACTGCAACTTTGATTGGTCATAACTTCCACATACAGACTTGGATTTGGTCTATTCAAAATGCGTTGGAAAGCTCTCGCCGAGCTCTACATGATGGATATGGTAGAGAAATGTTCCATGATCATTAATTTTTTTAGTTGACCAGCTTTGACCTCATGCTGACCAAACTTTAACCAGCCGTAACTTTCGTGTACGAGCTCTGATTCAAGCGAAACAAGCATCGTTAGACTCATGGCGATGAGCTCTTCGTTTTGACACCATTTTTGACTAATTTCATAATGATCATTTTTTTTTGCCTTACCGTGTTTGACACAACTTTGAATAGGTATAACTCTCGCATATGATCTCCTTTTGACACGATTCAAGTTGCATCAGGATCGTGTCGGCAAGATCTATGCGATGAAGTTGGTATGTCAGATTCTGAGACTATAAATTTTGTAGGGTTTTGGAGATCCACCTAGATCAATCCTCCCCATTGAAATAAATTTTGGACTCCAAAAGTTTATTATAATATTCAACTCATCTTACTGACTACTTAGACTCCCAACAAAAGATTTAAACACAATGTTGCAAGTGATGTTATAATAGGTCGTCACTTTTACAATCTTGAGCAACATGTGAGTTTACAATAAAAATCATTGATGGAGATAACCAATCCATTTTTTTACCTACCCAAGCTAATGGATTCTCCTTCTGTAGCTGATCTTCTTTAGCGTCTTTGTCCAAGATCACGCTTGTATGTTCCTTTGTAACCTTATTTTGTATAGGTTCTTGTATAGGCTTTCTTTCCTGGTGAGCGACGAAGCTCTAGATGTAGCTTCCAACACTTTGTTTCCCAGTGTCCACTCATGTTACAGTGAGTGCAAAATTTTTTTGTCTTCAAATCCTTCTTGTCATTCTCCTTCTTCTAGCAAGGATGATGATTTTCATGTCAAGTTTCTCCACTGATCAACAAGACTTTCCGATACAATTCCTTCCATTTTTGACACTTGGAAACACAATGGTTATCCATGCCACAAAAGAACAAGGAAAAGCTTTCCCTATGCTACTTATTGCATTGCCAGTAGTACCATAGTTTAGAAACACTTTGGAGAAATCAAGTTTATACCTTTGTGGACTTTTGTTGACACAAGATTTATGAGGAGATTTGGACTTTCTCAAGCAATCTCCTAAGTTCAACATTCTCTAGTTGAATGCAACGATTGATTTCTTCCAACTCCTGGATTTTTGTACGCTTCAATCCTTTTCCCATCTTCACACCTTGAAAAAGTCAAACTAGCTCTGATACCACTTGATCTGTAAAATCATCCTACTTGTGAATCACTTAAACAATTTGTTAGATTCACCTATGGATCACAGATTTTATGCTTATTGATCATTGACAAGTTGCATGTGAGAAAGAGCATAGAAATGAGCATTCAAAACATTGAAAAAAGAATGAAAGAAACAAGATTTGATAACAGAGTTCACCCAATTTTTGGGCTACGTCTTTGGGCTCGCTCAATTGCAACGTTGTTTTCCATTATTATGATGCAAATTGCCTAATTACATCACTATGGTCTTCAAGATGCAATACAAATTATTCTACTTTCAAGGAAGATTATTGCTCTTCAAGCTCTTCTTGCTTCTGTATCGCACTGACATAAACTTCCTAGCAACATGTTCGTGCCTATCTTCTTCGTTGCTTTTACAATGCTTCCAAAGCAATATAATGCAACTCGCTCTCTCAAGATATGAGAACAAAATCCTAAGGCATCAAACCTCTATTACAAAGCCAATGAGAAATTTTCCTAATTCTCCTTCCAAGAGAATTCTTCCATGAAAATTGTCCCTGAGCATTGTAAGCATTACTTTTACAAAGAAATAATACCCCCTTATATACATGCTCATATGTTAATAAGGGGTTGCAACAATAATATTTGCTATATCTCCATTTTGAGATTACAAATCTTGAAAATATAGCTTATTTACCCCTTATTTTCATGAGAACCCCTTTTTTTTTTTTACAAATCTCATAAAAATCATAAATCGGGCTTAGGAATAATTTTTTAATATTTTCCTAGATTAGGGCCTTTAATTTTAAAAACTAATGTAAATCCTTTTAAAAAGGACTGGGCTTTATATTTGTCCTAAGGCCCCCCTTAATTTTCTCCTTATTTTATGGTTTACATAAAATAAAACAATTTTTATGTTTATTTAAGGTTTTTATATATAAGGAGGAGCTCCCCTTATATCTTGCATAAGGCGTGTGGTGCAAGAGGATTTTACGGCACAGGTCAAGGGATCAAATCCCACCAAATCCTCTTTATTTAAATATTAGACCAAACACTTTTTCTTTAATAAATATGGTTTAATCCTTATTTTATCATTTAGTTGGTTTGTTTTAGTGACAACTCACTACTCCTACCACGTCATCACTTTGACCAAGTTTGACTGCAACTTTGACTAGTCATAACTTCCACATATAGACTCGGATTTGGTCTGTTCAAAATGCATTGGAAAAATCTCTCCAAGCTCTACATGATGGAACTAGTAGAGAAATGTTACATGATCATTAATTTTTCTGGTTGACCAGCTTTGACCTCATGTTGACCAAACTTTGACCAACTGTAACTTCTGTGTATGAGCTCCAATTCAGGCGAAACGAGTGACATTGGACTCATGGCGATGAGCTCTTTATTTTGACGCCATTTTCGACCAATTCTAGAATGATCATTTTTTGCCTTACCTTGTTTGACCCAAATTTGACTGGGCATAACTCTTGGAGATGATCTCCTTTTGACGCGATTCAAGTTGCATCAGGATCGTGTTGGTGAGATTTACGTGATGAAGCTAGTTTCGTCGTATTTTGCATGTAAATTTTTTAGGGTTTTGGAGATCCACCTAGATCACGCATCTAGGATGCTCGTGGAATAAAGAGACTTTAGGAAAGTCGATAAATATTTAATAAAGTGAAGAGGACCACTTCCTAGCACACGAGGTGACGCAAGAACCTATGATGTCGATACCCTCATGTTGTAGCTTAAGTAACCGAGTGAAAAAGCACAAGATGTCAACGAAAAAAATAGAAGGGAACTAGGGTTTTTAACATAGGATGGTTTTAGAAAACCCTAACTTGCAGACTCAAACCCTAATAAGATACAATTGAGGAATTTAAAAATTTCCCAAAACACTAGAACATCATTATGACCATGAGATCTTACAAGCTCCACAAACATTGATAGTAGGAGATCCACTAGTGGATATGTTTTCATGATGTTTGGTGGTGCAATAAGTTGGACATGGGTAAGCAGTAAGCTATAGTCACTTTGTCCACTACTAAAGTAGAGTACATGGGAGCTAATCATGCTTGTAAGAAGCTATTTGGCTTAAGATATTGTGTTTGGATGTTGGTTTTGATGCAAGACAAATTACTATCTATTGTGACAACTAGAGTGTTATTTTCTTAGCGAAGAATCCTATTTTCCATGCCAAAACAAAGCACATTGTTGTGCAGTTTAATTTTGTTTATGATATGGTGGAAGATGGAAATTTTAACTTGGAAAAGGTGGACACTTTGGTGAATGTTGCAGATGCACCGATGAAGCCAGTGAGCATAGAGAAATTTAGATGGTGTGTCGATTCTATGGGCCTTGCGGCTTGAGTAGTGATACAGAGACTCTTGTAAGGTATTCGAAAAGTGGGAGAATTTTGGGATTAAGGTTTCTTAACCTTAGTGAGTCCCATGATTAATTATTTAATTATTTTTCGTTAAGTTGTTGATTTAATTTATTAAATGCAATAATATTTGTTTCCAAATTGCTAAGTCACTTTGTGGGACCCAACAGGCAGTTGGCATCCTACATGTAAGGTGTGAAAAGGAAAGATTGTGACACATGTCACATGGGAATTGCATTGGGAAAAGGAAATTATTTAGACATAAAAAATGGGTGCCATATTGACATGTGGTAGTTAGTTTTGGAGGCAAGTATTAGCAGGGTCCACTTGTGTGAGTGTTTATCTCTTCGAAAAAGTAGAAGCAAGGGAATGTGACACTTGTCACTTGGGTGCCCATTTGATCTTGGAGAACTGTGTAAACCTTTAGGATGAGCACCCTTATGCCATGTGGCATGTTGTTGACTTGTTCACTGAAGCTTGAAGAGGAAACTTGCTTAACAAAGACTGAGTTGTCACTCAAAGTGACTAGGAGTTGTGCGTGAGTTATATTTTGGTAGTAAAGATGATTTTCTCTATGGGATGCCTAGCATGTGAGTTTTCTTGTTTTTTGGAGCTGCTAACCTTTCATGTTGTTGCATGTATGTGCATGTTGTACAAGTTGCTAATCAGGTCACTTGGGACTCGTGCATGTTATCCGTTTTTAGTTTGCATGCATGTAGAGATTGGGAGATTGACACATGGCAATGATCTGCACCCATGTATGAGAAGTATATATTTATGCCTTAGTGCATTTGATGTATTATGTTGAGATTGTAAAATTATAAGTCGTTATGTTGTAAGATTCACTCTAGCATTTGTATCACAGTGAATCAACACCTGCAAGAGTGACATGCTAACCCTTCAATGAAGTAAAAATTTCTAATTTTTCACCATACAAGTAAATAAACTAAGTAACAAGCCATTGCAATAAAAAAATTCTTTATTGATAATTTCCAATCAAGATGCATAACATATTACAACATGAATTCCTTTTCATTTCTTAAAATGCATCAATGTAAGAAAACATACATTTACATACATAGCTCAATGAGATTTAGAACAAATAGTTGTAAGACGGTCCACGATCCTTCCTTTAAAATCTTGGTTCTTTAGTCGCCTACTATGGAGGAGAAGCATCACTTAGACGCTTTTCCACCAACCACAGACTCATAATCCGGTCCCCGCACATCTATCATTTGATAGATGGCCCATCCTTTTGACGAAGAGATTGGTAGAGTAACCGATAATGACAACCAACTAAGCATAGTGTTGTTTCCTACATAACTAGAACCTTGTAATCCCACAATCTAGAACTAGCATGTAATAATAGATCATGGTGAACTGATAGTGTAGTCTCGGTATTCACACAATCTAGAGTGGAGTCTCAGACATTCACACTACTTTGTCCAAAGTGTTCTCATTCAGTACTTTGAATGAAATCATCTATCACATACACTACTCAGGGCCAATTTGATTTAAGGTCATCTTAAGCTACGCATAGGTATTTCCTTTAATGGATAGTTCATCATCCCAAATAACCTATCACCATAATAATCTACTTGGAATAACCCTACTTAACTAGTAAGTACACAAGCTAGACCTTATTTCCTTCAATAGATAGTCCATCCCAAATAACCTATATACTTGGAGTAACCCTACTTACAAGTAAGTAGTTAAACTCCCCCCATACTGGATTATCTATCCTAGGAGTAAACATAAGCTTTCCTAGTTAAATCAATAACTTAGCTAAATACACCATATGTGCTTTTCATGTTCAATCACACCTAGTATATAATACATATGATAAACATCCATCTCCTACTATGGATTATTTAAAAACACATTATGAAAACAACATAATAGCTTCAATTTCCTTTTCAAGACACTCTATTATCTTAAATTCACATACTGAAAAAGACATTTCATCCATGCATGCAAGACACACCATTCAAAATTAAAATAAAAAAGAAGAAGAGATCCCCATGCCTATTATCACTTATCCAATTAAAAGACAACAATGCAACCCTTTCCAACAACAAATAGCTTGATAATTAGCTTCTCAAGAATGTCACAAATAACTCTATCTCACAAGTTGATAGCTTACTTCTCTCAAACAAAAATGTTGCCTCTTAACAAAATAGTACTTTCACACTTTCTCACTCTCAATATATAATAAGTATGGTTGGGAATAACACAAAATTATGGAATTGCAAAAGATTTATAATCTTTTGGAAAAGAATGTGTCCCTTCCAAATGAAATTGCTCAGCTATTTATAGAGCAATTTGGTCACCTCAAAGCCTACAGTTTAGGCATGTTAATGGACAACAAGCTCCATGCAAACCAACACATGAAATATATCAAAAAGGTGGTGACTTCTTAAACAATACTCAACATAATCACCTACAGGTCGGCTTGTTTAGTGATAGCAATCCAAAGAATAATTCAATCTACATATGCTTAATTTGAATTGTTACAATGAAAAGACATCTAAAACAACTTAGATTCAAAGATGGATCCATTTCCATTATCTCACCCTCGTATTTGGCACAGTTTAATTGCCAAAAGAATCAGTCAACTTCCATTTTATGACAACAAGTATCCATCAAACTTCTTAGAGGATGAATCGACTTGAATAGATAAATATGTTTGACAAAGTCAAGGTTGTTCTTACTAATGGCATCAACCAAGTCAAGCTTAACATAGACATCAATACAATGTCATAAATAATGCATTTTTCCAAAGGATAATCGGTTTTCTCAAATAGTCATAAGCTATTTAATCAACTTCATTAAACATAGTCAATAATGACTATTATCGACCTCCATTATCAGTCTCTATCGACTATAACAACCTTTATAAATCGGCTTCAATTGAATAAGAGATAGTTGAATTCTAATAACATATATATTATGTTATATATATATATATATATATTTAAATACTATCATGTATTTTTATATATATATAACCATTACTATATATTTACATATATATGGCACGCAAAATTATTGGCGAGGGAGGAATTGTATTTGAAGGATAAATCTTGAGAAGGCTGGCTCAGGGCGAGAGACTTAAACACAATTTTTTTTCACACGGCTTCAAGAATAAGGCGCTCAAGGAATCAAGTGTCCAACATAAGAACGCAAGATGGTGGGATTGTGGATAACTGAGAAGGAATAGAATCCAAAGTCATAAAATACTTCAAAGCTCTCTTGAATAAGGGGAGTGGGGCTCAAAATGATTACTCTGAGGTTTTGGATTGTATCCCCCAGCTGGTTGGGGAAGCAGAAAACAAGATGTTGATGAAACAGTTTATGCTAGAGGAAGTGAAACGAGTGACATTCAAACTGGGCCCAAACAAATCCCTGGGACTGGACGGGTTTCCAGTGCAATTCTATCATAAAGGTTGGAAGTTCATGGCTAGTGAAATTTGGGAATTCGTAGAAGATTTTAGGAAGAAGAGATTTTTCAAGGACATTAATAATATGGTGATTGCCCTCATTCTGAAGAAACAAGAGTGCACGTCATTTGTTGATTATAGACTGGTCTCTTTGTGCAATGCCATGTATAAAATTTTGTCTAAAGCATTATTAAATAGAATGAAAAAATTCATGGGATTTATCATCTCTGATGAACAAAACAGTTTTACCTTGGGTCGTGAGATTCTTGATAGCATCATCATCATAACTGAGACCATTCATACATTGTCAAAAGATAAAGTACGAGGCATGATGCTAAAATTGGATGTCAGCAAAGCATATGACCGGGTGAACTGGAGTTTCATAATCAACGTGATGAGGCGATTCAATTTTGTTGAGGACTGGTTGGAGATGATTCTTCATTCCATATCAACTCCTAGGTATTCCATCACGGTCAACAGATCACCGTGTGGCTTTTTTAAAGCTTCAAATGGTCTACATCATGGCAAACCAATCTCACCTTTCCTCTTCATCATCATGGTTGAGGCAATGAGTAGACTGTTTGGAAGATTAAGAGATAGGAAGATATGGAAGGGCATTATTGTGGCTCCTGACATTGATCCCACTACCCATGTCCAGTTCGTTGATGATATGCTCCTATTCAGGGAGGCCACCTTGTGTGAAGTGGAGGTAATAAAAGAAGCGCTAGATAAATATATCGCGATGTTGGGTCAAATATTGAATAAGGAAAAGTCTGTGGTGATATTCTCTAACACTAAAAAATCCATTCAAAAGAAGATCACCCAATGCCTGGGATTCACAATTTCATCCCTCCGAGTAAAACATCTCAGGGTTCCCTTGTTCACTGGGGCTTGTCACTCATCTCGTTGGGGTTAATTAATAGAATAATGTAGTAAAAAAGATGAGGCATGGAAACTAAAGTGGCTCTCCCTCACTGGACAGATCCAAATGATTAAGTTTGTGCTATCTACATTACCTATTTATGTCATGTCATGCTTTAAGCTTCCGAGAAAAATAATATCGGACCTTGAGGGATTCCTCAAAATATTTCTTTGGGAGGGAGCCAAGGAGGAGAAGTGTATACCTTTGATCAGCTGGGACATGGCGTGGCAGAAAAAGGTGGGTGGTGGTGCGAGCTTAAGGAGACTCGAGTTGGCCAACAAGGCCTTGGGTGCCAAGTTGTGTTGGAAACTAGTAAAAGAACTAGAAAGGAAGTGGTGTTGGATTCTGCAGAAGAAATATCTTGATGATGATGACCTGAACAGGATCCTTACCACCATGAACACATGCAGTGGCTCGGTTGTATGGAAGTTCATCTGGGAATGTCGGCCCATTATCACTGAGCACTTATCTTGGAAAATCGGGGATGGAAAGTAGGCAGACTTCTAGCATGACTCCTAGGAAGGCTACATCCCCTTGATTGAGGAGGTAGGGGTGGAGAATGGGTAAATTCTATGTGTGAACTCTATGGTTGGAGGGTGGAAGACTATGTCTTGTCAATGGAGGATAGGGGGTTCATGTGGCGGTGCCTTGATGAGATGGTCATCCTAGTGGACCTGCGTCATTGAATCAGTGTGGCCCTTAGGAAAAGGAGAATAAGGCTAACTAAGGAGGCTGATGAAATCATCTGGTGTGGAGCTCAGTGGGTAATTACTCGACAAAACTAGGATATAGCATCCAATTGGAGTAGGATTACTCTGGGTCATGGTTGGTTCGACTATACTAGAATTCAAAAATCCTCCCAAAGGCTAGGGCCTTCCTATGGGATGCACTTTACAAACGGATCCTGATTGGGGATCGATTAGATACATATGGCATTCATGGACCCTCTATTTTTGTTCTTTGTTGGAACAACGATGAATAAACTGATCATTTGTTGTTGGCTTGTCCATTTGCTTCTAAATGTTGGGACTGGCTGATGCGAACTCTAGGGTGGGAAGTCCCAAGGCAACATGATCTTCTTGCATTTCTTCAAGTGTGGTCATCAAGAAAATGAAGAGATCTCTGGGGAGATGTGTGGACATCTAGTCCCTCAATGGTGGCCTGGAAAATCTAGAAAGAACACAACCATTGTATCTTCAACAACCAATCATTGGGTGTTGAAGAGGTAATCAAGAAAATAGAGCGAGGATTTGTGAACTTACAAATGAAAAATGTTGCATGGGTCCCAAAACAGTATTTACGAACTAGGACAATGGGCTATAGAAGGCTTGGAACACACTAAAGCCTCCTAGGTTGGATCCAATTAAAAAAAAAGCAGGAGATGACAAAGTGGGTCTTGCCACCGCTAGGTCAATATAAATTAAACTTTGAAGGGGCTTCCAAGGGCAACCCTGAGGAGGCTAGATCGGGATGCTTGATTAGGAATAAAAAGGGTGATTGTGTTGGCACGTTGGCTCGTAGATTGGGAATTTCTATGAATAATGAGGTGGAATTTGAAGCTCTCTATGCTAGTTTGGAGTTATGCATCAAGCTTGGGGTCAAGAAGGTTGACATCAAAGGTGACTCCTTAATATACATCAATGCCATTAGTAAGGGAAGTACTACTAATTGGAAACTTCGTCGATGGATCCCAATCATCGGTGGATTGCTTGACATGCTGGAGTCCTATTCAATCCGCCACGTATACAGAGAGGCCAATGTAACGGCCAATGCAATGGAAAATATGGGCATCAAATTGGAGGTGGTAGAGAAATCCTTTACAAACTATGATTTTCCCCCAGAAGTGTCCTCCATTGTCAGGTGTGAATCTTGTTTTGAGGAGGACAAGTAAGCATGGTGGAACAGGTGGCTAGCTGGCTATGAACTTGTCGGTTATACTCTCAGGCTTCATAAGTGTGAATGAACTCTATGGCCATGTGGCTTCACTGTGGTGCTCAACTTTTCAAGGAAATGGGATTGCAAATATCGCCCTCGCCTCTTGTGCCCAAGGCCACGGTCTTTAAATATACTTCATTTCTTTAGTTGCTACACAAATTAGCAGAGTGTTTTCATGTGATATGTAGATGTGTATCGACGGAGAACGATGGCATTCCTAGGGAGACGTTGGCTGAACAAATTGCCTATTTGTTCCCCCATGCTCAAGCTAAGGCATGCGAGGCCATACTGAAGGTATTTGGGCCGAACTTCTAGGGACAGGGCCATGCTCATGACAATGAAGTTTTGCAACGATTATTTGAAGCCTACATTCAGGGGGTTGGTGCCTATCTTAGGGGAGTTGTAGTAGCAAATATGTTTGTAAGGAGGAAAATATACCTGATGGTGGTGGATGCTATCAATTCTGTGTTGGTGGAGCCCGCTGATGGTCTCGTTGTTGACATTCTCAACCTGAATGAGGACAAAAATAAGAAGTAACTTCACAAGGCATGGCACCTGTTCAAGTCAAGGGTAGAAAAGTAGCACAATATTGCCGACTTCATTTCCTTTCTCGAAGGAAATCCAGGGCTGATTTCCCAAAGTGTAATAGGTAGGCTTGTTAACATAGCTAAAGGGGTCGGTTACCTCTATCATTGATTGTTGGCCTGATTGGGCTGAACCTCCTATTGTAAATTAGTTTTTTTGTTTAATGAAGGGAGATACCCCCTTTGGTAGCACTTATCGAGCAAAAAAATAATAATATAAATATTTATATATATCGTAAGCCTATAATCTAAGCATACATTCAATATATATATAAGAGTGCATACAAAATAGTATATAATAAACACATTATATTGAATGTATGCATATATGATCCGGGGGACAATTTTTCAGTGAAAATTGAAGTGTTCCCAATACTCCAGATTTTAGCTTCATCAGAAAGAGAACGACATCCTGATTCCAACGCAACTTGAAAAGGGCAAAAAGGACTCCGTTTGTGCAAGTTACGGCCGGTTAAACTGGCTTCAGAGGCGTCCAGAGGGTGAAAAAATAATCATCTCAGAAATTGATGGAA
This sequence comes from Sequoia sempervirens, assembly GCA_007258455.2. Lineage (NCBI taxonomy): Eukaryota > Viridiplantae > Streptophyta > Pinopsida > Cupressales > Cupressaceae > Sequoia > Sequoia sempervirens. Next base: position 75,654 of record VDFB02324590.1, on the reverse strand, counting down.
CCAGCATCATCGTGAAGAGCTCGTCGAGATGATTCTGATGGCGTTCGTTTCGTCGAAATCCGACGTCGTATGCTCGAGTTACAAGCAGTCAAAGTTCGGTTGACTTGAGGGTACAGAGGATGATGTCATCATGCTGACGTGTCAGTCCGTACAGTACGGAAGCCAAGTGGATGAATTCGGGTGGAACACGTAGCAACTGACTCACCTGTACAGACCAATCATATGTTGACACGTGGCATCTGTACTCAGTGGTTGTATACGTGGCAGACAAGTCAGCAGACAGTCAACGTCATCAGTGAATTAGAATGCGCCACGTGGCACCCTCCTGGTGTGACACGTGGCCCTCCGTATCTCTTCTATCCTGTGGCCGTTGGATCGTCTGTTTGTTTTAACAAAAATGTTGTTGTGATTCGAACTGACAACCTCCTATTTGCCAGAATTGCCGCTAACCATCGCACCAAATATAGCCATCGCTATGTATACATCGCCGGTTGGTTATATTGTTTATGAATTTGGGTATTGGTTATAAAGCAAGGCCGGGGTGGTTGGAACCGCCGACCCCACGGCCACTAAAAAAATAATTTTCCGGTGGACCACGCGACATACCCGAATATAATATGGCCACAGTTTGGTTTTATTGTGTGTTTGTTAACCGAACCATAACCAAATGGCTAATTAAGCCATAAAAATGTAAAACTACCTCTAACCACCTAAACCAGAAGCCAAAATGGAGATATCAGAGATCTTGTACGAGGTCATAAGGGAGTTAGACATTTAATTTGGTAGTTAAGCCTAATAAGGCAAATTTTATGTATAAAAAGAGGGGTGTAGGCCTTGTTTTTCCAAGTCCAAGTGGAGATAGCGAGAGAATGCTCGAGAAATTTGAAGACATTTCTGCACATCAGAGTAATGTCATGCTGCTGTGCTTGAAGGAGATGGTCTTGAAGCAATTGTAACTATTTTTGGAGCTAATCGGATCGGTCCTCCATTGGAGAGGGACCCGGAGACGTAGTCCTTAGGGACGAACTCCATTATCAATTGTGGTTTCGTCTCTCTATTTCTTCTCTCTTTCTGTTCAGTTCATTATCTTGGCATTTATTTATTTTATGTTCATTTAATCATTTGAGCATTTAATTATGTAATCATTTATGTTAAGCATTGTAATAATTGATCTTTTATGTTACGCATTCTATAAGCAATTAGTCCTAGATCCTAAATAGATCAAGTTGGTATCAGAGCTTTGTGTGTGGCTTGTATTGCAAATTGAATGCTAACGAGATCCAGGTTGCAACGAGGCGAAGGAGAACTTGAAGAATACAATCCAGAAATCGAAAGACGAAGAGCTAATCAACCGTCATAGATGGAAGAAAAAGGTGGACAAAGTTCAGAGCTCAGTGTCAAGGATTTCCAGAAGCTATTTCTTAAGATGAAGGCGATGGTGGATGAACTTTATGCTGAAAAGAAGCATGAAAAGGGAGGTTCTTCAAAGCACAAGAAGCAGGAAGATCAGAAAGACACAGAGGAGAAATCTCCAAAAACTCCTTCTCCTCCATCTTCTCCCTCTTCTTCTCCTCCTCCTTCTCCTCCTTCTCCTTCTCCTTCTTCTAATGTAAATCCATTTAAAAGAAAATCTAAGCCTGTAATTAAGCTTGATGTAAAATTTGAGTTACCTAAATACTGTGGGGAGTTAAATGCTGAGAAGTTAGACGATTGGGTCCAACAAGTAGAAGTATACTGTAGGATTCAAGGCCTAGTAGAAGATGCTTCTAGGATTCAATTAGCAACTCTCCGGTTGGGAGGTACTCACCTGGTGGGAGAGTAAAACTCGTGAAGAAATTGCTCGCCATGGTCAAGTTAATATGTCTTGGATGGAGTTTGTTGCTGCCCTTAGGAAACAATTCTACCCTTTAGGTTACATGCAACAGTTAACCATGAATTGGCAAACCTTTAGGCAAGGTAAGGGGCAGTCTGTCCAGGAGTATACTCATGAGTTTAGGAAACGGGCCATTGCTCTAAATGTTCCCTTGTATACCCAAGACACATTACTTAAGTATATTGGTGGTTTACATTCTTACCTTAGGCACACTATTTTGATGTTGAGTCCCAACAATCTAGACGAGGTGTCTGTTCAAGCTACTCATTTAGAGTCAAGGGGTAAGAATACTTTTAGTGATAACTTTTCCAAGAAGCCATCTAAGTTCGAGGGTAAGTCTAAAGGGAAAGAAAAAGACAAAGATAAAGGCAAAGGGAAGAAGACAGCTACAGCTAAGAAAGAGGGTGAGAAACCCACATGCTCCCATTGCAAGAAAGAGGGGCATGATGATTCAAGATGTTGGAAGCTTCATCCTGAGTTGAGGCCGAAAAGATATGGAGGTGATAAAGGCAAGCAGAAGACTACTGCAGTGATTCAACAGGATCTTGGTTCAGACTCCGGAGATGAGACAAAGATTGTTGCTACCGGAATCCAAGGTAAAGGGAAAGGTATATCTCTCTCATCTGATGCAAGTTTTTCTAATGCCAGTGCAAGTACAAGTAAAGAATCTTCTCCTAAGGTTGATAAGCAAAGAAATGAATTGTTTCACATTCGTGTTGTAACAAAACACACTAAGATTGATACTCTGTTTGATACGGGTTCACAAGTCAACTTAATATCTGAAGAAGTTGTAAAGAAACTTAATTTGGCTACAACACCTCATCCGAAACCATATCCACTCGGATGGGTTTGCAATGATGCACAATTAAAAGTAACTAAACAGTGTAAATTGAGATTTGCTATCACTGCAAACTTTGTAGATGAGGTAGAAGTCGATGTGGTCCCTTTGGATATTTGTGGGCTTGTGTTAGGGAGTCCTTATCTTTATGACAGAAAAGCAATCTTTTATAGGGGGGAGAATAGGTATCATCTTTTTAAAGATGGGGTAGAATACATTGTACGGGCACATAAGGTGAAGACTAATCTTACACTAGTTAATGTTGGTCAAATGAAGAGGTTGGTCAACTCAAGTAAAAACTTTGTATTGATGCTTGTAAAAGCCAAAGAAGATGATAAATCTGAGGCCTTCAAGGGGTGTGACCCAAAACATAAAACTGAAATGGTCAAGATTATTTCCGCTTATGATGACATGTTTCAGGAACCGAAGGGGTTACCACCCAAGAGAGAGATACAGCATGAAATCCAGTTACAGCAGGATGTGCCACTTCCTAATATCGGCATGTACCGTTTATCAGTTATGCAGAATGAGGAAATTAAAAAGCAGGTTCAAGAGTTGGTGGAAAAAGGAGTTATTCGTCCTAGTACTTCTCCTTGCGGTTCTCCAATTGTCTTGGTTCCAAAGAAAGATGGAACTTGGAGGATGTGCATCGACTATCGTGCTTGAACAAGATAACGGTAAAGAACAGGTATCCTCTTCCCAGAATAGATGATTTACTTGATCAATTAAAACATGCAGTTTATTTCACTAAGTTAGATTTGCGAAGTGGTTATCATCAGATAAGAATTGCAGAAGATGATATTTGGAAGACTGCATTTAAGACAAAACAGGGACTGTTCGAGTGGTTGGTTATGCCTTTTGGGCTTTGTAATGCACCAGCTACCTTTATGAGAGTCATGAATGATGTCTTTCATCCTTTTATTGATGATTTTGTCATAGTCTATCTAGATGATATCCTTGTATTCAGTCGAACTTGGGAAGATCATGTAAGTCATGTAAAGAAAGTCTTTGATGTATTGAGAAAAGAAAAATTGTATGTAAAGATGTCTAAATGTGAATTTGCTAAGACATCCTTAGTGTACTTAGGCTATGTCATAGGGGGTGGTCAATTGAAAGTAGACCCTGCGAAGGTCGAAGCTATTGTAAAATGGCCTAAGCCAAGTATAGTCACAGAGGTCAGAAGTTTCCTAGGTGCAGTTCAGTACTGGAGAAAGTTTATTGCAAATTTCTCTTATATAGCATCACCATTGCATGCATTAACCAGTACAAGGGCAACTTTTCAGTGGGGAGGTCCACAACAGAAGGCTTTCGACACTTTGAAGGGAAAGTTGAGCACCGCACCAGTTTTGGCCTTACCAGATCTACATCAACCATTTGAGATAGAGACAAATGCAGTGGATTTGCCATGGGAGTAGTACTCATGCAAGGAGGTAAACCAGTTTGCTACCACTCTGAAACCTTTTCAGGAGCAGTAAGTAACTATCCCACATATGATAAAGAACTTTATGCTTTAGTTCAGAGTGTTAAGAAATGGAAACATTACATAATGGGGAAAGAAACTGTAATCCACACTGATCACCAGCCACTTCAATACTTGCACTCACAAACTAAACTGCAACAAAGTAGGCACTTTCGGTGGATGGGTTTTCTACAACAGTTTCATTTGGTTATTAAGTATAAGAAAGGTACCCATAACAAAGTAGCAGACATGCTCTCTAGACCTCCTATGATGAATGCTTTGATAATCCTTCAGAATAGTTCTATGGTTCATGAAAGTTTTCAGGAACAATATGCTAATGATGAGAACTTTAAGGATATCTATGCTGCTTTAATGAATGGTAAACATGTAGAAGAAAAAGATTATTATGTGCAAGATAAACTGTTATATCACTTGGGTAAATTATGTGTTCCAAAATATGAACAAGCACAAGTTATCAGAGAAGCACATACCTCATTGATTGCAGGACACTTTGGGGTGAACAAAACATTGACTCAGCTGCAAAAATATTGTTATTGGCCTCGTATGCAAGAAACTGTAACTAAGTATATTAGAGGTTGTGTTATGTGTGCAACTAGTAAGCCTAGTAATAGGAAGTTGGGATTGTACACACCTCTACCTGTACCTTCTCATCCATGGGAAAGTGTGTCAATGGACTTTGTTGGGGGGCTACCTATGTCTAGGAAGGGACATGATTATTTGTATGTAGTAGTTGATCGGTTCAGTAAAATGTGTATTTTGATGCCATGTAAAAAGCAAGTCACTGTTGAACTGACAGCTCATATGTACTTTCAATTTGTATGGGTTCATTTTGGGTTACCTACTTCTATTGTATTGGATCGAGATTCTCGATTCTTGGGGGAATTTTGGTCAGCTTTGTGGGGACTCATGGACACCAGACTGAAGAAGATTATAGCCTTCCATCCGCAGACCGACGGGCAGACAGAGGTTGTAAACAGGATAGTTGTGCATCTACTCAGAGGGTATTACAGTAAGCATCCTAAGTTGTGGGATGAGAGTCTTCATTATGTGCAGCATGCCTACAACCATGCAGCACACTCTTCTACCAAGAGGTCTCCTTTTGAGACATGCTTTGGTTATGTGCCCAAGACACCGATGGATTTTGCTTTTGGGAAATATGATGTTGAAGATGGACGCCATGATGCAGAGAAGGCTTTGAAGTTCATCCAGAAAGTTCAAGCAATTCATCAGGCAGTGGAAGCACGGTTGGAACAGAGCCAAGCAAAATACAAGGTTCGCCATGACAAGCATCGCACTGATCATCATTTTCAGGTTGGAGACAGAGTTTGGTTACATATCAGCAAGGAAAGGATGCAAGGTGAAGGTAAAAAGCTTAAGCCAATTAGGTATGGTCCTTTTGAGATCCTTGAGAAGATTGGTACTAATGCCTTCCGCCTCAATCTTCCTCCATACATGCATATTTACTCGGTTGTCAATGTTGAGAATTTGAAACTGTATGAGCCTCCAATGATCCTAGATGAAGTCTCAGACATTCAAGTTCCATCAGTTGATGACCTTTCTCCAGAGTACATGTCAGAGTTGCCAGAAGATGTTATTCTCGACAGGAATGTCAGAACTTCACGAAGAGGAGATGTTGAGTACCTCAGAGTGGGCCTGAAGGGGATGCATCCAAGCAAAGCAAGATGGATGGAGATTGGTAAAGTGAGGGAACTTTACCCTCACTTACTTTCCAAGTAATCAAGCTTTCGGAGGTCCTAAAGCTCTCCAGTGGGGAGGCCTGATCCGGGGGACAATTTTTCAGTGAAAATTGAAGTGTTCCCAATACTCTAGATTTCAGCTTCATTAGAAAGAGAACGACATCCTGATTCCAACGCAACTTGAACAGGGCAAAAAGGACTCCGTTTGTGCAAGTTACGGCCGGTCAAACTTCCAGTCAAACTGGCTTCAGAGGCATCCAAAGGGTGAAAAAAATAATCATCTTAGAAATTGATGGAACCAGCATCATCACGAAGAGCTCGTCGAGATGATTCTGACGGCGTTCGTTTCGTCGAAATCTGACGTCGTATGCTCGAGTTACAAGCAGTCAAAGTTCGGTTGACTTGAGGGTACAGAGGATGACGTCATCATGCTGACGTGTCAGTCCGTATAGTACGGAAGCCAAGTGGATGAATTCGGGTGGAACACGTAGCAGCTGACTCACCTGTACGGACCAATCATATGTTGACACGTGGCATCTGTACTCAGACGTGGCATCGCAGTGGTTGTATACGTGGCAGACAAGTCAGCAGACAGTCAGTGTCATCAGTGAATTAAAACGCACCACGTGGCACCCTCCTGGTGCGACACGTGGCCCTCTGTATCTCTTCTATCCTGCGGCCATTGGATCATCTGTTTGTTTTAACAAAAATGTTATTGTGATTCGAACCGACAACCTCCTATTTGCCGGAATCGCCGCTAACCATCGCACCAAATATAGCCATCGCTATGTATACATCACCGGTTGGTTATATTGTTTATGAATTTGGGTATTGGTTATAAAGCAAGGCCACCGAGGTTGGAACCGCCGACCCCACGGCCACTAAAAATTTAAGCTGCCGGTGGACCACACGACATACCCGAATATAATAAGGCCACAGTTTAGTTTAATTGTGTGTTTGTTAACCAAACCATAACCAAATGGCTAATTAAGCCATAAAAATGTAAAACTACCTCTAACCACCTAAACCAGAAGCCAAAATGGAGATATCAGAGATCTTGTACGAGGTCATAAGGGAGTTAGACATTTAATTTGGTAGTTAAGCCTAATAAGGCAAATTTTATGTATAAAAAGAGGGGTGTAGGCCTTGTTTTTCCAAGTCCAAGTGGAGATAGCGAGAGAATGCTCGAGAGATTTGAAGACATTTCTGCACATCAGAGTAATGTCATGCTGTTGTGCTTGAAGGAGATGGTCTTGAAGCAATTGTAACTATTTTTGGAGCTAATCGGATCGGTCCTCCATTGGAGAGGGACCCGGAGACGTAGTCCTTAGGGACGAACTCCGTTATCAATTGTGGTTTCGTCTCTCTATTTCTTCTCTCTTTCTGTTCAGTTCATTATCTTGGCATTTATTTATTTTATGTTCATTTATTCATTTGAGCATTTAATTATGTAATCATTTATGTTAAGCGTTGTAATAATTGATCTTTTACGTTACGCATTCTATAAGCAATTAGTCCTAGATCCTAAATAGATCAATATATATATGTATAAATGTATATGCCTCTATGTACATGTATCTGTAGGTATATCTATATCGATGCATCCGTATGAGCCTGTCCATTCGCCAACGTACACATGCATTGATGTACATAAACATATGGATACGTGTATATAGTATACACATATATATGTTCACATCTGATTCACATAGAGACACTCACGATTACCATCATATTGATAAGTGTTTACTTGTGGTACATCTATACATGTGCATATACATGTTGTTAGATCCCATTGACATGTATGTGCACATATATACACATACTTCCACGTACATCCCACTTGTCAATATAATCGTAATAGTACGAGAAAGATCTCAAAATATCAAATAGATAAACATCACCCAATAATGCATGCAGTAGTAAACAATACTCCCAGATGCAGACATAACAGTTAAGGATGACTTACCAACTTCTACCCAAAAACTGACTCAACTCAATCATTCTAATGTGGTGTGTGTATATGCTCAGATAGTTTACTTTTACCGATTACCCAACCAAGATCTTCTCTTGAGTGATACTTCCCCTCTGCTTGGAGGAATGAAACACATACTTGCATCCACTAACACATGCACTCGGTAGTCAATTGTTCAAAACATATGCAATATACATAAACATCTCCAAAGTTAGAATAATAATTCAATAACCATCCATTCAAATTTATGCAGTATTTCTCCATGAAATAACATCAACTAAGATAACATCACATGAGATAACATTCATATTGATAACAAGGTACAAGCATAATTTATTCATCTTCAGAATTCACAATTGGGGTGTAACAAAGAGCATAGATTCTAAACATTACATTGTAATAGCTTTTTACTGGAATATAGTTGATCTATGCTTTGGTTTGTGCGTTTTTTCCCAAAAGAGTTTTCCCATGTAAAATTTGTGTGTCGTGGTTTATTTCTTAAATCTAAAAATAATGAATTGCATGTGCATTCTTAAGTGAAACTATAAAATTTAAAGATTTGAAACAAAGTTTTGCAACCCTTCTTTTGATTGATTTGCATTAGGGAAGTCTTTCCACACTCGACTTTCCATTTAGGATCATTATGATATTTACAACTTCTTTGTCTTTGCGTTAGTCTATACACACATACCATATCATCATCATGATCCATTATACCGTGGTCCATAACACTAGTGCGACAATAAATAATAGGTTGCTCTTTCATGTGAAGTTAATTTGACAATATTCATCCTTCATTCATTTTTGCCATCTTACTTCATTTATCTATCCTTTTCTTTCCACCCAAACATGTGTGATTTTAGTTATATTACATCCTTACGAGATATCATTATCCAACATGTACAACCATGTAATCTAGAATCTTATAATCTAATCACCTAAGTGACACCAACCAATATGTTTAATCCTCTTCTACTAGCTCTATAACCATGCCATGCACATTTTCCCAATATGATTTATCTCAAGTAATATTTTATCCATCATGGTAAATTTTCTTATCATCCATGGCCTTTTTAAGAGATTTCTCAAGCTCCATTTCACCCAATAACTCTCTTGATGGGATATCACTTTCATCATCATCCTTGAGAGCCTAGGGAAACTTTCCACTGAAGCTCCTATTGGAATCAAGCAACATTGAGAGGGGGGGTGAATTAGTGTTGTGCAATTTTAACTTTATTAATTTGATTCTTAAAGTACTAATAACATTCAACCAAAATAAAGATGCATGCACATAAGACAAATAACCACACCACCATAATGTTGGAATATGGATTCTAGTGTTGTCATTGATGGCAACCTAAGTCATTATTCTGGTCCGCATATTAGGATTTGTTCATACTGGCAGGCAGAGTAAAGAACATAGTATTACCAGAAGAGAGAATGAAGAACAAGGTATCCAGTTAGTATGTTGATCTGTATGCTTCACCAGATTATCATTTTGAGTTGTGGATCTTGGGGAAGGTTGTTAAGTATCTATATTATCTTATTGTTAAGTTTTGTGATGTCGCATTAATCGGTGCATAAGTTAGGAGATCTGACAAGATGATTTTCTATTTATTAGCTCATGGTGGCTGACTTAGTCAATATGGCATGTCGTAGATATTCGAGGTATAATTAATTAAGGTATCTTATGCTTGAAGATTTTGTTTTGGGTCCTAGCTATGTCATGGCCAACTTTGATGGGTACGCATCGAATATTAAATGTGGATTGAGCCGACTATTGGAAAATATTTTTATTTTGTTAAAGCCGACATGAAGCGACTAAATCTTTAATAGCAGATATATATAAGAGTTCAGTTAATTTATTAAGAGAGAGTGAGAGTGATTGTGTGAAGTATATTGTGAATGTTAGAAGGGTTGTTGAGTGATTTGGCATAGTTTCACTTGTGCAGAAGAGGATTGTTGTGAAGTGAATTAAGGCAGAGTAGAGCAAAGTGCAGAATCAGACAGAAGGTCCAGAATCTGATCTATGAGCCTCACCGAAATTGAAACCAGGCATTTGTAGATGCTACTTTCTCAGTTCAACTCTTTGTTGTAATCCAAATATGTTGTAAGGCAGTGAGCCTTCCTAATTTTGAGTAGTGAGCTCTAGGCAGTGTGCCTGAATGCATGTGCATTCCCCTTTTTCTTCATACTTTTAACAAAGTATAAATTGTGGATTAACCTCCACCGTGGTTTTTCCCCTAACAGGGTTTCCACGTAAAAATCTTGGTGTTATGGTGTTTTGATTGTTTCCTTCATGTGCTTGCATCTTTACTTTTGTTTAAATGTTGTAAATGGTTTAAAATCTGGATTGCAATTTAAATATTGTTGAACACTGATTCACCCCCCCCCTCTTAGTGTTCCTTGAGTCCAACACATAACAAAATAATTTTTTACGTGGAAACCTTGTAAGGGGAAAAACCACGGTGGAGGTCAATCCACAATATTGTTCTGAGTATACTCAAAAGAAAAGATTACAAAATGAGAATGCACTTGCATTCAAGCACACTACCTAGAGCTCACTGCTCAAAAAATGAAAGGCTCGCTGCCTTACCAAAGTTTGGAATACTTCCAAGGATTTGAACTGATAAAGTAGCATCTACAAATGCCTGATTACAGTTCCGGTTAGGCTCATAAATCAAATTATGGACCTTCTGACTGATTTTTCTCATTTTCTTCAATTCGCACAAAAAATCCTTAATGCACAAGTGAAACTGTGCATAATCTCTCTACTGACCTTCTAACATTGGCATCATACATCAATCCACAATGAACATATATCAAAATGATATAATAGATCACTTATATACATCCACTACTTAGGATTTAATCGCTTCATGTCGGCCTCAACAAAATAAGAAATATTCATAAACTGTCAGCTTAAATCATCCATAATATTCAATGCGCATCCACAAGAGTCGACCACAACATAGTGAGGACCCAAACCAAAATGTTCGAACACAAAAATACTTAAACAATAACTCTTCAACTATCCGTGACACACTATATTCACCAAGTTGGCCTTCATACACTGATGAACATAAAATAGTCAATCAGACCTTCTAACTTACACCCAAATTGATACGAGGCACCAAGATTTATAGATAACATAGATTATGAATCAAACAATACCCCTTGAGATTCACAACACAATAAAAATAGAAAATTTTCATATGAATCGAAGAACACAGATCTACCAGATGCTCTGTTCTAACTTAACAAATAATCACTGATCTTCAATTTGTCTACTGGTATGAGTAAATTACAATGTGCGGATCGACTAGCTGACTAGGGTTACCATCAATGACAACATCATAAAATATGTGCAGTGTCTCTTGCCAACAATCTCCCCCTTTGGAATTGATGGCAACACTTAGTGAAAAATGACTAAGTGTCAGATCAGTGCCAACAAAAATACACTGCCAACAAAACTCAAAAAGATCTTCATCCATAGCTCAAAACTTCAACCCCCCTTAGATGAATATACATTTTTCACTGTTCTATACTCCCCCTTTGACATCAATGGCAAATATGGGGAATTCGCATACAAAACTCCCATAAACAAACAAAAACTTCAAACTACATATGTTCAAACTTTGTTTCAAACAACTTACACAAACTTGAAAATATCTGCAAAATTTGTCCTCAACAGGTTCGAGCTTGTGTCCCAATACTTCTTGAGACTTTCCAGAATAGTTATGTGACCACAAAGCAAATAAGATTGCATTTTTGCAGATTCAAGGTTCACTGGATCACTGACCGCCATAGCATCTTATGCTTCCTTCAAAGCATTCAACATGGTCTCCATCTTTGGACCAATTAGGCCTCTAAGTTCACCAACTCTTTCCACAACTCTGTCATTATCACGCTTCAGGCTCTTTATTTTGTCAAGTAAGGATATAACCTGACCTTCTTGTTCTCTAACAGAAACAATTAAAGGATCAAAAGCATCAGAAATAATAGCTAACTCTTTTCTCATGATACTTAACCTTCTCATTTTCCTTAGTAAGTTTTGACAAAGACAAAAATGACTTATAAATCCGTCCACCTTTTGATAATGCACTTTGAACATTTTTCACACAGGTAGCTAATAGAAATTTATCATTAGCTATCATTCCTTTCAACCTACTGATCTTTCTAGCATCAAATTCCTTATGAACTTTGACCAAAGTTGACTTCTCAAGTGACTTAAAATGAGTACTTACCGAATTTATAAGTTTCTTCAGCTCACCGGAGAAAGAACCAAATGGATCCTTAACATGAGTAGGCATGATCTTCTCCAGAATGCCAGATGCAAGATTCAATAACTTACTGTCCTCAATGTGAGACTTCAAAATTTCTTCCCTAGCCTTAGCTTGTGCAAATGATGCGACTTTCATTTTCTGAATTAGGGACAAAGTAGACAAATGAATAAGGGCATCTCCCAACTCAAGATCAAATTCTTCCTTTTATTCTTCTAGAAACTTCTTCACTCCCTCTGCAATGTCTCTTACTTCCACTGGAACTTCTTTAACTTCAACCTTCTTTTCCTCAACTACTCTTTCCACAACCACAGATTTTTTCTTGTCATTTGGAGCTTCAACTTCTTCAACTGATATCTCCTTTTCTTCAACTAACACAATTTTAGGAGCTTCAATCTCCATAGGTTCTTTTGTATCATGCACATCAGGAGGAATTTGATTGTGTTCAATTGTAACCTCTTCATTTACCAGACTAGATGAAATATCTTCCACATGATCTTCTTCAGAAACAACATCAATTATGTTCTTTAATAGAACTTCCTTCATAATGCTTTCAGTTTCTTTTTCTACTTCTTCAGTCCTACCCATCATAAGCTTGTTTATTCTTGTTTTGCTTTTGAATTCTCTTTTTGCTTCTTTTAGGATTGACTTCATTTCTTCAATAGACATTACTAGACTTAGATTCACAAGAACCGGTTCTCTCAGTTGTTCCTCTTCAGTTCGGGCACTAACTCTCCTCATTTCTAGAATTTCATACAATTCCTTAGGCAACTGTGTCATTTTCTCAACAAGAGTCATATTGAAATTGTTCAAATATTGTATTGTAGCCTTCTCAAGGACTCTTTGACCAACAATATCAAAGGTACCATACACTTCACATAGGGCCTTGAGATTACCATCTTTTATTATACCTTTCTCAACTTCCTCTACAGACATACCTGGTTTGTCAAACTTCATCTTCTTCGTTGCTTTCTCCTCTTCATCGAAGGGCTTGTCCTTAGTGACTGTTGTTCCTGCTTGGGTGCCCATATGCTTTATTTCTCTAACTTCTTCATCAAATTCTATCTCTTCATCTTCTGAAACTGTAACTTAGGATTTCTTTTAGGTTTGATTATGAGTGTTAGCAGTAAATCAATAAAGACAACGAAACCCAAAGAACTATCGAGTACAAAGGAAATTAAACAATAGAACAATTATACTTGTAAATCAAATTTTCCATGATTACCTCCATAGTACCTTCTTACTTGCTGGTTGATGTGTTTCCCTTAGATTCGACGTGCGAGCAATCTGAAAATAAAGCCTAAGTCCTACACAAGCTTTGAAGGATTTGAATCTAAATGCCTATGCCTATGTCTATGACAAAATGACTCTAAAATGCCAAATTAATCTAAGTATTAATATGCTAGAATATTGTAATCTATGTGTGTAATCTAGAAATGAGAGCAAAATAGCATTTTATAGAAAATGCCATTTTGAATGGACGGACGAGATTGACTTTTGACAGAGACCTAAAATCAGCGGACAAGATTAAATCTGATAATCCCTAATTAAGGTTAGGGAAAAGTCATTAATCGAGCGATTGAGATGTCATCTAAGAAGATTGAATCGACGGTGGAGAATAAATGAGGAAATTAATTCAAAAATAAAGATTTTTGAAAATGAAGAAGATAAAGACTGGACTGAAGATCAGTTTTGGAAAGATCAAGAATCTTCCCAATCACTTGATTTCTGGAGGAAAGTTACCAATTTGGAACTAAATTAATTCCAAATGTGAATTTTGTGAAATAATAAATAATCGATTTTCAGATTATTTACCAAAATGGATTATCAGTTAAGATTGAGATGACATTTTAAATAATTTCATTTATTTAAAATGAGAAGAATATTAATTTAGGAAATTAAATAATTAAAGATAATTATTTAATTTAGCAGATAAGACTAATAATTAAATAAATAAATTTTTTTATTTAATTATGGCAATTAGTGACATATTAAATAAATAAATAAAATTTATTTATTTAATAATTAGAAGAAAATGAATGAAAAAGTGATTAAATAAATTAAGCAATTTATTTAATTGGGAAGACTTAGACAATTATTGGTGTTTAATAAATAAATAGAATTTATTTATTTAATAATCATGAGAATAAAGGACATGAATTAATTAAACAATTATAATTATTTAATTAATAATAATTAGAATGTGGACCAAGGACATAATTAAATGTCATAATTATGCTAGAATGAAAGTGGTAAAAATGAAGCTTGTAGTCCTAGGTCATTTTTAAGTGTCTACATTTTGCCCCTCTTTGTCATAATGTAGCATGTCGCATTGTGACAAAGAAAATAAGTCAAAAATATGCCCCAATGCAAGATAAGATGAGGAAGAATGGCGAGGAGGGTTACGGTATGCCCCCTCAAGAGGACAGACAGGTTCCAAGAACATGGGTGTGCTCTCGAAATTAATGAGAAGACTAGAATATGAAGAGACAAAGAAATGTTAGTGAAAAAGATATGGATGATGATATGGATGCAATGCCTATATGAAAGAATCCTTCAAAACTTGTAGTAGGACTTTAATATTTATTGCTCTTAATCATCATTGGGAGGTAAAATGACACAAATTGACAACAAACACCATGATATGACGTAGACCAAGGTGTGCAAGGTCATCCATTTGAAAAACAGACAATCACAAACAAGGAATGTCCTAACTCATACTAAGGGCAAAGTTTCCCCAGTCTTTTTGTCAAGACAATCCACAGACAACAGTCAAAGAAAATAAAATAGGCTAGGAGACGTCATCGCACCTCTAAATCCTTCATGGGACATCCTCGAGGTAGCTAGTAACATGACCACAAAGAAAATACAGTAAAAAGATAAGACAAAAAATAGCCAAGATAGTCAAAAGATAAGACAAGATAGACCAGAAAGATTAATAGCCATTTTATTTTGTTTGCCAATGTTTGTTTTCCAAAGATTGATTTCCTGTCGATTTGACAGTTTGGACAGTTTAAGGGTTTTTCCAATTTGACGGTGTTGATAGTTTGACGGGGCCTATTTTCAGGAAGGACACATCCTGAAAAAAGAAAAGGACATTTTGACAAGGTCCAAATCCGAGGACACATCTTGAAGAGGACCAAAGAGTGATGAGACTAACATTGTTTTGACTAATATGTTTTGGCAAGTTGACTAATGTTGACTGTATGATTGATTGGCTTATGCTGTTTGATTTTGACCAATTTTGACGTTGGCGTTTCGAATGACTGTCTTGTGTCTGAGTTTGATTATGTCTGACTTATTTGACCAATGTGACGATTGTGACAAATGCCATGATTTTATTTGGACCAACCTAAAAGGATTGACCTAATGTCTCGGGGACTCATCGACTGATGGCCTTGCCTACGTAGCAAATGCGCAGAGACAACGTAGTTCGACAATGACATAGACTGACTGACATGACTGACTTTGACTCCATTTTTAGGATTTTGACATTGATTTGGATGTTTTTGTGTTTTTCTTTAGGATGTTTTATGATTTTTAGGTCTTTCTTCAGGACATTTTATGATGTTTTGGTCTTTCTTCAGGATATTTTATGATATTTTTGTCTTTTTTGTCATTTTATGATTTTTTTGGATTTTGACGTTTAAGAGGATCGTGACAAATGCATATGGTGATGCCCACACATGAGAATCCAGGACAAACATGATTGTGCCTAGTCAAAGCTGAATACCAATTGATAGGTGATGACAACATTGTTTGGCGATGGAAGGCCTTATCCAAAACGCTGAGGACGATGACGATAATGTGATGAAAGTATGGAGGTCTGCAGTAGGTCAGGATCAAATTCAAAATTTTGGATAATGTGCTTGTATGGATTAGACTTGTTGCATTTGGAATGACTTGGTTAGGACTAGATGGGATGATGATTATCCTTAGACCGTTTGACAAGGGAAAGCCAAGATAGGTGACAAGCATGAAAGGATAGGGGGTGGCCTTGGTAAAGGACGAGACACACGAGACTAAAGGAATTGTCATATGATTTTCAAGGACTATGTCAATAAGGATAATTAGACTATGACGGTCAATGACATGATGTTTCGTGAATCATCTATGACCGAAGGATAGACATGTCAAGCGTTTTCCCAAAGCATGATTTATGTGTGCCAGTTTTATGTCAAGACCAAGATAGGTGGGAATGATATGGATTAAATGGTCGGATTCCAATGTCAAGAGGAAGGCCTAGGATATGAGACGACTTGCCCCCAAGTGTAAGATTCCACACAGACGATTTATTTTACACATGACGCCTACTTTCTAGGTTTTCATCATGGTACTTATCCAGGGCGCCTATTTGCAGGTTTTCACTGTAGGACAATTTTTTTCTCTTTACTATGTTCTTGAATTTTTGATTTTTTTGGTGTCACCAAGACACTTGTTTGCCAGGTTTTCATTAGGGTGACGATTTTTTAATTTTTCAATTTTTATTTTTTTTATTTATTTTTTTGCAAATAGCCTGGATGCTTTAGATGACCACTGACTGTTCTGAATCCACTGATGGTGCCGATGTAGAGACTGGTGCCATGATATTCCAATAATGACCTTGCTGAAGGAGTTGTCTTTTTAGGATCATAGCGCTTGTATACAACTGATTGATATCATTGTGATCCTTTCTGATACTAGAGTTGGCCTTATCAAAATACGCACATCGCAATAGAGTGCCACGAGAGTCCTTGTGGTAAAGAGTTGCTTCCATGATGTGACGGATTTGTGATGTGGGATAATTGGACTTTATATGAGATGTAGGGTTATGACAAATGATGGTAGACATGGAAAGATTGTTTGCACATTTGGATGAATGACTTTTTATTTTCCAAACTTGGGATGGTGGATGACGGATTTTGGAGGGATGGTGTTTGGAACCAACACTTTTATATGCCTTGATTTATGACCATTTTGAAGGAGGTGGACATGTGTTATATGTGGGAGTCCTCTTGTCTTGTGGCTCCACATTGTGATTGACTTTTTCTTTTGAAATATTTTCTTTGCTTGATCCACTTGTCTTTGGGATCCATTTTAATTTCATTTGTCCAGTTGTCTTTTTGTTTCATTCAATGGCCTTTGACATTTGATTTTGATCTTTTGATTTGTATGACTTTTTTCTTTGTTGTTTCCAAAGGGAAGGTTGAAAATGACAATTTATGGTGCAGATGGAGGGAGTGTTGGCAGCAATCTTATGACAAGGATTTCTCATGGACTCCATTTTGATGTTTGTATCTGACAAGGTTTCCCCCAATATTGAGGAAGTACCACTAACATCGTTTGATTTGCTAACTGAAGAATACCCAAGACCTTGATATTTGCAATTTTCCTGAAGTTGTATTGGTTCTCAAATTCCATGTTCATATATGCCTAGTCCTTTTCCTTGATATTGCATGCTTTGACATATTCTATTTGCAATGGGGTATTTGTTGTTTTGAAAGCAAGATGCTAACCCATCATTAGGTATGTGGATACTATCACTTGTAATATTTTCATCTGCAAGAAAGCCTACTCTGACAAAGATAGATGACCCTAGTTGATAAAGTGTCTTAGCTTCATTGTCATGCTGGACATATTCCTGACTGATATCTTTGGTCTGATCGTGTGACATGTCAGGTTCAGATGATTCTATTGGTGCTTTCAAGGCAATTTCGAAGCCATCATTATGTTTAGTGTCATAGAGTCCAATGATTTTAGCTATAACTTGATCATATGCAAGCATGTCCCTAGTGGAAGATTCTTGTTTTGGAGGAATATCGTCTATGTGTCCCATGAAGGCAAGTGTCTCATCATGGGAAGTGTCAATAGTTGAGTTCTTTAGAAGGTCAGAAGTGTTTGATCATGAATGGCGTAAAGGTCAAGGAGTGGATCGTCTTGGATTTCTTGGTCAACAATAGGGTCTTGGTCAAAGATGGGGTTGTCATAGATGATATAATCGGAAATGGAATTTTTGTTAAGGATAGGTGTGTTTTGGATGTCATGATTATTTTGAAGGACATCTTGAATGAACTTTGAGATAGGGTCATGGGATGGACTACCTTGTTCTTGACATGAGGGTGACATTATAAGGTCATGCTTTGGACTTTCATTTTGACATGTATCCTCAAGTTTATTAAATGGGATTTGACTTTGGACTATGATAGAATTTTCATGACTAGATGTGGCTTGTGAGGGGGTGACTTGAAAAGGATTAATGACCAAAGGACTAGGATAGGACGTGGGAACTTGGACTGGACTAGTATATGAAGGACTAGGATAGGACATGGGGACTTGGAATGGACTAGCATGTGAGGGACAAGGATAGGACATGGAGTCTTGGACTAGATTAATTATTGAAGGACAAGGATATGACATGGAGACTTGGACTGGATTGGTGTAAGGTTGATTGAAATAGGACATGGAGACTTGGAACGGATTGGTATGGTATGATGTGGGGACTTGACATGAGTTGGTAGATGGTTGATAAGGGATGCAGACTTGGACGGGATTAATAGGTGAAGGACTAGAATATGATGTGGAGACATGGAATGGACTAGCGGACAATTGACTTCCCTTGTCAAAGTTAGGATAAGGCTGATTAATGGATGTTTGTTGTGGACTAATGTCATGGATGGTGTTAAGTGAATTTTGGTAGTGAGGGTAGACAGATGGAGGTGGCAAAGTATTTATGTCAAATTCTTGTGGTAACTTAGCCCCTTGGTCCAAAAGCATGGCTAGATACCTTTGAGGGTCACGTAAGATTGAGTTTTCTACAAAGGAGACTATATCAAGATTTTGCGTTGCAGCTTCTAAGTCTTCTGCATATACTCGTCCATTTTGGTCTCTTTGTATGAATGGTTCAGAAGGGTTTCGTGATGAAGATGGAATGTTCATGGAAGATTGCATGTTCATGTTGTGAAATGGGTTAGAAAAAGTCCAATGTTGGTTTGTGTCATAAGTGTTATTATCGATGTTGGGATTGAAATCTTGTCCAAAGTTTTCCATTTGTCTTTCTTGTCTTTGAAGCCTAGTCTCAACAATAAAAAGGGATTGCTCAAATAAGGATGATGAGAATGACAGCTAAATGTGAGGATGATGACAACCTATGTTTTTTGGATTTTCGATAAGGATGAAAATGCAAGACTATGTTTCCTAAAATGTCAACTAGGATGACTAGGTGATGATAATGTTTGTCTAAGGAAATGATTGATGCAAGATGACAAGGTGATCAAAGCCAAAATATCGACTGAGGACTAAGATGATGATGTTTGACTAAGGACTTAATGTTATAAATGCAAGGTCTAGGTTCAAAATGATGACTAAGATGAACAATGCAAAGTCTATGTTCAAAATGAGGACTGAGAATTTTTATTTTTATTTTTGAAAAGTCTGAGTTGTCTAAGGTCGATTGTTTGTTTCCAGATTTGTGACTGTTGTGTATATTGTTTGGAAATCTAGAAAACACTTGACAAGCACAATGTTTTGAATGTAAGCAAGTGCACATAAGACAAGTACAATCCTAGGTTAGTCCAGGACAATATTCGCTAGATTCCACGTGGGTTTCCCCAACCGCATATCAATAGCGTGTGAATCCAAAAGCTTGGTTGCACGGGCTCCCCCTTACAATGCACTCTCTTCTCAGGCCAACCAAGCTTCCAACCCCAATGAAACTCCCATGGCAGATTGATCACCTCTACTAAAGACTGCGAGAGTGTGGATGCCTTCACACCGACCGGTGTTGTGCTAGCAAATAGAAGGTTTTTGGCTTACTACACAAAGGTGTTTAATTCGGGACCCCCATTTGAGTGGCCATACATGGGGCAAGAGATTAATCACCAATTAGGTGGCACTCCATCCTGAAGAGGTTAAGCTCAACAGGGTTTAAGGGAGTACTACTCTATCCGTATGACACATCCACACTTGCAATCTTAGGTTTTCCCTTAAGATTCACATTTATATACCGGTCGGGGGTAGCTTGGCCTTAGCTCCATTGCCGGTTAGAGTCGCGTTGGGGTGATGAAATCCCCAGGAAGGCCCAATTTCTAGAGTTAGCAACCATTTCTCTTACACCCAAGATCGCCCAGAAGCGCAAGGGGAGAGGATACTCTAATATACTAAGTCGTGGGGTTAAAAATAGATAAAACGGGTCTAGTTTTTTGATCACCGAGTTTTCACAAGGTGAGAGCATACTCACCTACCATTTTGCAAACACACTCAAACATAGTAGAAAGACAAGTTCGTTTTAATTGCACCAAAGGAAATGTGTATTATACTAAAAAAGACAAACACATTGTTTTGATGTTTAGTCTTTGACGTTCGAACCTGCAAGACCACACATTAGTAGTTTGTTAATGATCTTCGACTATTGATCTGCAAAAATAATTAGATGCATCATTTTTGTCCACTTGATCCAATGTGTCCTTTGAAGTGTTTATTTTCTACACATGCACAAAACCAACAACAAACCCTAACAATATAATTGATCACTACTATTAGAGGGTTAGCTAGTCACAACAAATCTGATTTTTAGAAAAAAAATTTGATAGTAAAATGAAAAATACAGAGAATAAAGCCTATCTAAAATATCAAGAGGTTTCCAAAAATGTAAATAAATCAAAAAAATTTGTTGTTTTGCACCTGAAATTATTTTTTTATGAAAAATCATAAAAAAAATAAAAAAAATACAAAACAGCTCTAAAAATTTTGATTTTTAGACTGAAGTCCTATGATGTCATCCCAAATCTGAAAAAAAAAATTGTGAGCAGATATGCAACCGTGGGTGAGATATAAGAAAATATTTTTTAAACCCCAATTTTAAAAGATCTATTGTTTGAATAATAATTGCACATCAAAATTTAAAAGATAGAGAACAAACTCCTGTTAAAATTTAGAGAGCTTTCCATAAAGGTAAAAATAGCTGAAAATTTTGATTATTTGCTCTTGAAATTAATTTTTTATGAAAAACAGAAAAATAATTATAAAAAATTAAAACCATATCCAAAAAATCTGATTTTTGGAATGAAAGTGTGTGATGTTGTTCCCAAGCTGTAGAATTTTTTTTGTGAGGAAATACGTAGCTGTTTGAAAGTTATGGTCGAATCTTTGGAAACTAGGGCTTTATCCAAAATGTTGCCAAACCTGCAACAAAAGAAACCAACTCCAAAAATTGCTCTTTATTTGTCCAATAAGTCGGGTTCACCAATGTAACTTAGGAGTTCTTTTAGGTTTGATTATGAGTGTTAGTAGTAAATCAATAAAGACAATGAAACCCAAAAAACTATCGAGTACAAAGGAAATTAAACAATAGAACAATTATTCCTGTAAATCGAATTTTCCATGATTACCTCCATAGTTCCTTCTTACTTGCTGATTGATGTGTTGCCCTCAGATTCGACGTGCAAGCAATCTGAAAATAAAGCCTAAGTCCTACACAAGCTTTGAAGGATTTGAATCTAAATGCCTATGCCTATGTCTATGACAAAATGACTCTAAAATGCCAAATTAATCTAAGTATTAATATGCTAGAATATTGTAATCTATGTGCGTAATCTAGAAATGAGAGCAAAATAAAATTTTATAGAAAATGCCATTTTGAATGGACGGATGAGATTGACTTTTGACAGAGACCTAAAATCAGCAAACAAGATTAAATCTGATAATCCCTAATTAGGGTTAGGGCAAAGTCATTAATCGAGCGGTCAAGATGTCATCTAAGAAGATTGAATCAGCGGTGGAGAATAAATGAGGAAATTAATTCAAAAATAAAGATTTTCGAAAATGAAGAAGATAAAGACTAGACTGAAGATCAGTTTTGGAAAGATCAAGAATCTTCCCGATCACTTGATTTCTGGAGGAAAGTTACCAATTTGGAACTAAATTAATTCCAAATGTGAATTTTGTGAAATAATAAATAATCGATTTTCAGATTATTTACCAAAATGGACTGTCAGTTAAGATTGAGATGACATTTTAAATAATTTCATTTATTTAAAATGAGAAGAATATTAATTTAGGAAATTAAATAATTAAAGATAATTATTTAATTTAGCAATTTATTTAATTAAGGGAAGACTTAGACAATTATTGACGTATTTAATAAATAAATAGAATTTATTTATTTATTAATCATGAAGAATAAAAGGACATGAATTAATTAAACAATTATGAATTATTTAATTAATAGTCGAATGTGGACCAAAGACATAATTAAATGTCATAATTATGCTAGGACGAAAGTGGTAAAAATGAAGCTTGTAGGCCTAGGTCATTTTTAAGTGTCTACAAAAACAACTGTATACACTCTTGTGCTCTTATCCTTCTTCCTTTTACCGAATGCCTTAACTTGAGCTTTTGTAGGGGCTGACTTCTTTGCATGACTGGATAGGGGTACTGAGCTCCTTGTTGATCTAGTTCGAGCAGAGGATGCTACCAGACTAGCAAATTCAATTTTAGCAGGCTCTTTTCCTTTTTCGCTTTCAACTTATTCTCTCATCCTTCTGGCTTCTCTTACAACTTCTTTAGACATGCCCATGCTCTTTGTAAAGACTTCCAGTTCTTTCCTTACTCTTCGGACTATCATTGGTTTCTTCAATTGCTCATGGACTTGCATATTCTTCTCTTCATATGTTCCAAACCTTTCTTTAGACAGATCTAAAGGCTTACTCGACAAATTTTGTGCATATAGCTCCAAGATTCTTTCCTCAACTTCATAACCCATTGGCATAATCCAGACAGTTCTAGGTTTTGTCGCTTCCATCAAGCACTGATCAATGTCCACCATAAAACAGATTATGTCCTTATACTTCTCCACAATAGAAGTAGGAATTCTTTCCCTAGCTTGCATCACATTTTGAAAGTTCTTGAAATATCCCCAAATTGTAGTTTTTCTAGCTTGCATATCACCAATTCCATACAAGATGTCTCTAATCTGAACAACAACAGGCTTATCATTTTGCCAATGCACTTTCCCAACTCCCGAAACTTTATTCATGAAATAAAAGAACAAACATAGCAATAGATTACCATATTTAAAGAAATTCTTCTTGTCTTTCTTGATCTTACCAAGATTCTCCATAAGCTGACTTCGAAGCAATTCACATAAATCATACTTTGCATTCTCCTTTACCATATGATATGCTACATATATGGTTTTACTAGATACAAAATTTTCTCGGCTAGAATGATATATCTTGTAACCAATTACTATCGAGGCAAATTTCACACCCACATCAACAATATCATCAATTGTCATTGCTCTTTTATCAAATATCAAACCAGTTGCATCAATGACTGTCTGATTCTTTATAGACTTCAAAATCGACAATCCATCAGAGGAATTTAAACATGTAACAATGCTTGTATATTCTTTTGTAATCTTGAAAGGTTGATTCAACCACATAAATTTAGCATGAACTCGACTCAAGATATACAAGACCCATTCATTTTCATCAAACATGGAGAATTTCACAATCTACGTGAATTTCTTCTCCTCTAGGGTTTTGAATTCGGGCTTAACACATAAATCCTCTCCAACAATGTGATTGGAATACAAATGTAGCAACTGCGAGCTTCCTAACTCCTCAATATTAGCATGAATGTATGCCCTAATATCTTCAATATGTAAGATGTTGTATGGAACAGATGAAAATACACCTAAGGGCTCAGTCTCAACAGATTTGACAGGATGCCACTTGAATTTCGGATGGGGTCTATCCTTGACTTCAACTACCAATGGAGTAGCTATTTTCACAAATTCATAAGTTTACAAGTTTTCTCGATAAATACCTTTTTGTCGGTTTAGGGTTTGAACTTCAAATCGCCTTCACACTTGAATTCTTCCAAATTTCAACAAAGTTCACTTCAGAGCTCTCAAAACTTCTTCTTCTCAAAATGCAAAGTGACAAATGAAATATAGAAATAACCCTTTATCATTCACACACCTAACCTTTTTGACGTAATAAATGCTTTTGCCCTAACTCATTCGGATACCCTATTTCCGTACACTATGAAAGATAACTCCCTTGCAAACCTTCAATTTCACATAAATACTCTCTCCAACTATTCAACAACATCTATAGATCATCAATGCAATCACTGAACTCATTCACATCCCGATGTCAATTACCGGCAGGGGGTTTGAAGGATTTTCTTGACAGCTCCCCTTAGGCCAGCGGCCTTAACCTAATTCCCAGAGGAATTACCAGAAGTTGATTCTGGTGCTGGATCATTTCCTACAACAGAGGGACTCTTCTTCGCCCATGTCTTCTTCATCTGCTTCCTGATCTGATCTATAGTGACTTTCCCTTTTCCTTTTTCATCCCTCTGCATGTTTCTTCTTTGATTTCCCGGACCTCTTCTGCAGAATTTAGCAATATGACTAGTTTTATTGCAATTGTAGCACACCACATTTCTTTGTCTAGACCAGTTGTTCCACTGACTCTCTCTCGATCTACACTGGTTAGAAATATGGCCAAATCTATTGCATGCATAACATTTGACATCTCTATAAAAGTTGTTCATCACATTTTTGCATTCATTTGACTTATGACCATACTTGTTACAGTTAAAGCACTGGCCAGAGAATGATGGACCACTTGCATTCATTCTACTTCTGCATTAGATCACCATATGACCAAATTTATTACAAACATAACAGTTACCATTGAACTTTTGATCATTAGGTTGTCTTATTAGATACCTTTTAGCCTTGTAAATCTGATTTCCTTGTGTAAACCTCCTTTGTCTAGATCCATAACTGATAGGGAGTGGGGTTGGAGGAATCAATCACTGATTCCTGCTCTGGGTCTCACTTGGAAGACCTCCTCGGTGTTATGCTACTCCACCTTAACCTATAGGAACTCCTTCTTGACTAGGTTCCCCTGGTTCTCCTGGCCAACCTCTCTACCTTGTCAGTTTTCAACAATCAAGCTATCCTTGATGCAATTCCTCCATTCTTCCTTTAACCCTTAATCCTTCCTAAAGGTTAATCTTTCCACAACACTCCACTTGTTCTTGCAGGGGTGGAGAATGTGTTTCAAAGCTTCAAAATAGCCTATCTAGGGTCCTTAAGCAACCACAAGTTTCCAACTTTCCATCGCTTTCACACATTTCCTTTCCTAGGGTTTGAAAAGAGCTACTAGCCCTAAGCCCCAATTAGGCCTGCCAACAGAGTCAAACTGCTATTTTATTCTAAACCCACCAAAGACCTAGGTTCTTTTCTTAGGGGTTGTGTTTCTCATGCCCTCACCTCCAAGATTTTTAGGGTTTCAAACTTGCTCAGGCCGTACGCTGTCCAGACACCAAAATGGTCAAGAAGCTAGGGTTTCTAAACTTCCTCAATGCTATTTCAGACTGTCAAAGAATTCTCACTCCAGATGAACTGTTAGAACCTCCTCCTGACCTCCAAGCATAGCTAAGACCCTCAAGAAAATTCACAAAAAATAATTTCTCAAAGATCTCTTCTCCCCTGCAAGTTATGGATCTTTTTCTCCAAGTCTGCCCCAACTGGACCTGCACTGGCTCACCTAGGGCATCATCTTGCTAGCGTCTCTTGCACTGCCACAAAATCTAATAACTACCATATTTAAACTAAGGGATCCTAGACACAAATCCCAAAGGGCCGTACGAATTGTACGGTGGGGAAGTGCACTAGGACTCCATTCTTCCAAACTGCCTGTTACAGGCCTGAAAAAGAAAGTAATCTAACTATGTACAGATACAAGATGAAAGAATGATTTACAAAGGTAAATGTAAGGCACACCAATCTTGAAAAAATTTAACACTACATGCTACAAACAAAATAACAGCAGGATCACTCCATTAAAGTTCAGTTTGAATGCAAAAATACAGAAAAACTGTCCTTTGAACGTTGTTTCCTTCAATTTTCAAAAATGTCACTCAACAATAATACCTCCAACCCAGCCTTAGGGTCGATTTATCCTTAAATAGGCTTCCAAGGCAGTTGAGCTTCATGGGTCGAGCCTTTTAGATGACCTAGATCAAACATTATAAAACCCATTGTGTTTTGCAACCTTTGACAACTTTTCACCATATAGCAAAATGAGCCTCTAAACTCATTGAAATCTTAACAACCCCTTTTCCAAAGACCAAAAATACCACTAAGCTCAACACTAAATGGTCTACATGACCTTATGACAACAAAACAAAAATAAGAACTTCATACAAAACTTCAACAAAACTAGTCCTTTCCCAGGTGCTCCTGCACCATTCTCCCCCTCTCAGCACAAACAACTAAGGAATTTTAGGAGAGATCAGAGACATATCAATGCCCTACTTCTTAAATTATGCTTCTTCTACCCAGGTAGCTTTTGATTCATGCTTATCCTTCCATTTGACAAGATGCTCCAAGTACACCTTGTGCCTTGTAGTCTTCTTCACTCTTGACTCCAAGATCTGCTCTGCTTGTAGCTTGTCTGGAGTTGGTATGGACATGTTGTTGATGTCCTTGAAGACCTCCTTACTGTCCTGATCCAAATCCTTGACTATCCCTTTATACTTGATCAAATCAGCAACATTGAACACTAGTGAGATTCCTAGATCAGTAGGTAATTCCACCTTGTATGCATTCTGCCCATACTTGGATAATACCTTGTAGGGACCCACTCTCTTCATCTACAACTTGGTTGACATTCCTTTCTGCAACCTTTATTTGTTAAGGTGGACCATAACATAGTCCCCTACTTGAAATTACACATCTTTCCTTGACATATTAGCCTTCTCCTTCACTTTTTGTGTAGCCTCAGTAACTATCTTCTTGACCTAATCCTAGATCTCCTTCATGGTTTGACTGAAGTCCTCTACATTTCCACTCCTATTCTTCATAGATCCAAGGTCTCTGAGTTCACAAATGCCTCTTGGGTGCATTCCATACACCACTTCAAAAGGACTTTTCCCTATAGTTCTATTGACACTATCATTGTAAGCATACTCAGCTTGGGAAATAACCATATCCCATGTCTGTCCATATTCCTTGGTTAGACACCTTAAAAGATTACCTAACACTCTGTTAACCACCTCTGTTTGACCATCGGTCTTAGGATGGTAAGCTAATCAAAATGACAGATTTGTACCCAATCTGCTCCATAGAGTCTTCCAAAAGTGACTCATGAACTTCACATCTTTGTCAGATACAATGCTTAATGGTAATCCATGGATCCTTACAACTTCCTTGAAGAAAAGATGAGCTATGTAGCTGGCATCATGAGTAGTTTTGCAGGGAATAAAATGACTCATCTTGCTAAATCTGTCTACTACAACATAAACACTATCAAAACCAGTCTTGGTCTTAGGAAGACCTACCACGAAATCCATGCTCACACACTCCCATGGTCTGTTAGGAATGGGCAGGGGTTGATATAAACCAACATTGCTAGCTCCTCCCTTAGCTTTCATGCATACAAAACACTGTTCCACATACCTTCTAACATCTCTTGCCAACTTTGGCCAGTAATAGAACCTTTGTACCAACTCTAAGGTCTTATTGATGCCAAAATTCCCACTAAGACTGCCATTATGCTTTTCTTGAATCAGATTTTCCCTCATAGATCCTCTTGGAACACATAACTGATTACCCTTAAATAACAGTCCATTTTGCAATGTATACTCAGAATATTGGCTATGAAAATGATTCTCAAAATCAGAACATACCTTGTAGGCTTTTGAGAATTCTTCATCTTCACCATAGAGGTCTTTGAAACTCTCTAATCCAATGCTCTTTAGCTGTATCTCCTGCACTGTCAACAACCTTCTGCTTAATGCATCTGCAACCTTGTTCATTTGTCCCTTCTTGTGCTTGATAGTGAATGTGAAGGCTTGGATGTATTCCATCCATTTCAAATTCCCATTACTTAACTTTTCTTGGGTGTTGATATAACTAAGTGCCTGGTTATCAGTAAAGACCACAAACTCTTTGGGTAACAAATAATGCCTCCACTTCCTAAGGGACTGCACTAAAGCATATAACTCTAGATCATAGGTAAAGTACTTTTTCTTGGCTTCATTGAGATTTTCACTAAAGAAGGCCATAGGCCTACCTTCTTGACTAAGTACTCCTCCTACTGCTACTCCACTTGCATCACACTCAACTGTGAACAACTTGTCAAAACTAGGCAATAATAGAATAGGTTGAGTTGCCACTTCTTGTTTCAGTTTTTCAAACCCTTTAACAACCTCTTGAGTCCACTTAAACTTTGTTTTCAGACCACCTTTGATAGTATCTAGGACTGGTGCACATATGCCACTAAAATTCCTTATGAATTTTCTATAGAATTGAGCCAAACCATGAAAACTCCTTACCTCTGTTGTTGTGGTTGGTGTAGGCCAGTTTAGGATGGCTTCCACCTTGCTTGGATCCATCTTTAATGAGCCTTTTGACACTACAAAACCCAAATAGATAAGCTCTTACTTAAAGAACTCACATTTCTCTAGATTGATTGCCAATTTCTCTTCTTGCAACCTTCTAAGAACTTGCTCCACATGTTTCAAATGTTCTTCTGCTGTCCTGCTATATATGAGGATGTCATCAAGGTACACTACCACAAATATACCTATAAAGTCCTTTAGCACTTCATTCATGAGCCTCATGAATGTACTAGGGGCATTGGAGAGACCAAATGGCATCACTCTCCATTCATATAACCCATCATTTGTCTTAAATGTTGTCTTCCACTCATCACCATCCTTAATTATGATCTGATGGTATCCACTCTTGAGATCCAACTTTGTGAAGAACTGAGCACCTCCAAGACAATCCATCAGGTCTTCAATTCTAGGAATAGGAAACCTATACCTAATGGTGATCCTAATTATTGCCCTAGAATCAGTACAAAGTCTCCACTTACCCCCTTTCTTGGTTGCTAAAACCACTGGCACTGCACATGGGCTAATGCTCTTTTGAATCAAGCCTTGATCCAATAATTCTTGCACTTGCCTAGCTACCTCCAAATTTTGATCAGGTGTGAGTTTGTATGTTGCTTTGTTAGGTAATGAGGCTCCAGGTATGAAGTCAATTTGATGACTTATTGCTCTCTTTGGTGGTAAAGTTGCAGGTGTACCATCACTGACTATACTCTTGTACCTATCAAGCAACTTTTGGACTGCTTATGGTAAGACTGTCTTTTCAGCCTTATCTTCCTCTTTAGGTTGTAACACAATCACATACCCTTCATTCCCTTGGTGTAGGTTCTTAAGGAACTCCTTACCACTGCTCAACATGATGTTTGGTGTCTTGGACTATCCTTCATCTTCTTCTAATAGTGACTGCAACTTGAAAGTCTTCCCATCCTTCTTGAATGATATGGTGTTCTCTTTCCCATCATACTTAACACTTCTGTCATACTGCCATGGTCTGCCTAGTAGTAGATGGCATGCATCCATGGGTAAAACATCACAAACCAACTTATCTTTATATCCTCTAATAGAAAATTCCACTGTTACTTGCTCATTAACTAAAACACTCTGCCCTTTGTTCAGCCATGTGACCTTGTAGGGGTTATTGTGAGGTACCTTCTCCAATTTTAGTTTAGTTACGGCCTCCTCTGAGATTATATTATCTGTTGAACCTGAATCTACAATGACTTTGCACACTTTTCCAAGTATCTTGCATCTTACTCTAAAAAGAGCTCTTATTTGTTTAGGTTCCTCCTTGACTGGCTGTCTGATCAGAACTCTGTTAAACATCAGATTCTCTCCTACCTCAGATTCTATATGACTAATCTCAGATGCTTTGGGACTCATGGTGTCCTCTTGTGCATAAGCCACTCTCTTTTCATTGCTTGATGAGGAAGCTTTCTCCGGGCATCTATAAGCAGGGTGACCTATTTGATTGCAATGGTAACATTTCATGTTTGCAAAATAAGAATTGCTCTTGCCTGCTTCTCTTCCTCTGTTTGAGCCTACTTGAGGTCCTCTTCCTCTGTTAAATCCACCTTTGGAAGATGTTTCACCTCCATGCTCAGTAAGTTTAGATTCTCCTTGATTTCTTTGGCCACTGCCTCTACCTTGGTAGCCACCACACTGTCCTCTTTGGTCTCTGCCTTTGCCTCTACCCTTAGAAGCCTGATCTTGCTTCCTCTTGCTCCTTTCCTCTATCTTGTTAGCTAACTGATAACATTGGTGTACTGTCTTGGTACTTAGAAGAGCCATCTCTTCTTGAATGTTCCATTTCAAGCCATTAAGGTACCTAGCCACCTTGAGACTCTCATCCTCTGTCACATTAGATCTCATGCAAAGCTTTTGAAACTCCTCAGTGTAAGTGTTTACATCTCGGTCTTTCTGCCTTAGACTTTGCCTCTTCTTGTGCAATTGAATCTCATAGTCATCTGGCATGTAGGCTTCCTTCACTTTAGCAACCATTCCTTTCCAAGTTGATATGGGTTGTTTGCCTTCTTTTTCCCTCTCTGTCTGAATAAACTTCCGCCATGTTAAGGCTGATCCTCTCAATCTTGACTTAGCAACCTTCACCTTATGTGCTTCAGTGACTCCATCACACTCAAAATGATTCTCCATGCCTTCTATCCAATCCATGACTAGGTCTGGTTCCATTTTCCCACTAAATAGTGGTATGCCTTCAAGTGCTTTTCCACTCAAGGCTTTTAATGCCTTCAAGAAAGGCTCCTCCTTCAAAACAAGGTCAGGTGCAGGGGTCTTATCTTCCTCTGCAACCTCTTCTTCCTTTGGTATTCTTCCCTCAAACTGTGCACTCTGCACTGCTGCCTCAAGTTGGGCTATTCTCTCCCTTAATTTTTTATTGTCTTCTTCCTTCTCTTCAACCATCTTAGCCAGTTCTGCATTGTTCACCATGGTGAAAGAATCACTGGACTCAACCTCTGACATATAAGATGCTTCCCAAATCTTTAACTTGCTCTGATACCAATCTGATAGGGAGTGGGGTTGGAGGAATCAATCACTGATTCCTGCTCTGGGTCTCACTTGGAAGACCTCCTCAGTGTTATGTTGCTCCACCTTAACCTATAGGAACTCCTTCTTGACTAGGTTCCCCTAGTTCTCCTGGCCAACCTCTCTACCTTGTCAGTTTTCAACAATCAAGCTATCCTTGATGCAATTCCTCCATTCTTCCTTTAACCCTTAATCCTTCCTAAAGGTTAATCTTTCCACAACACTCCACTTATTCTTGCAGGGGTGGAGAAGTTGTTGCAAAGCTTCAAAATAGCCTATCTAGGGTCCTTAAGCAACCACAAGTTTCCAACTTTCCATCGCTTTCACACATTTCCTTTCCTAGGGTTTGAAAAGAGCTACTAGCCCTAAGCCTCAATTAGGCCTGCCAACAGAGTCAAACTGCTATTTTATTCTAAACCCACCAAAGACCTAGGTTATTTTCTTATGGGTTGTGTTTCTCATGCCCTCACCTCCAAGATTTTTAGGGTTTCAAACTTGCTCAGCCGTACGCTGTCCAGACACCAAAATGGTCAAGAAGCTAGGGTTTCCAAACTTCCTCAATGCTGTTTCAGACTGTCAAAGAATTCTCACTCCAGATGAACTATTAGAACCTCCTCCTAACCTCCAAGCATAGCTAAGACCCTCAAGAAAATTCACAAAAAATAATTTCTCAAAGATCTCTTCTCCCCTACAAGTTATGGATCTTTTTCTCCAAGTCTGCCCTAGTCGGACCTGCACTGGCTCGCCTAGGGAATCATCTTGCTAGCGTCTCCTGCACTGCCAAAAACTCTACTAACTACCATATTTACACTAAGGGAGCCTAGACACAAATCCCAAAGGGCTGTACGAATTGTACGGTGGGGAAGTGCACTAGGACTCCGTTCTTCCAAACTGCCTGTTACAGGCTTGAAAAAGATAGTAATCTAACTATGTACAGATAAAAGATGAAAGAATTATTTACAAAGGTAAATGTAAGGCACACCAAGCTTGAAAAAATTTAACACTACATGCTACAAACAAAACAACAGCAGGATCACTCCATTAAAGTTCAATTTGAATGCAAAAATATAGAAAAACTGTCCTTTGAACGCTATTTCCTTCAATTTTCAAAAATGTCACTCAACAATAATACCTCCAACCCAGCCTCAGGGTTGAGTCATCCTTAAATAGGCTTTCAAGGCAGTTGAGCTTCATGGGTCGAGCCTTTTAGATGACCTAGATCAAACATTATAAAACCCACTGTGTTTTGCAACCTTTGACAACTTTTCACCATATAGCAAAATGAGTCTCTAAACTCATTGAACTCTTAACAACCCCTTTTCCAAAGACCAAAAATACCACTAAGCTCAACACTAAATGGTCTACATGACCTTATGACAACAAAACAAAAATAAGAAATTCATACAAAACTTCAACAAAACTAGTCCTTTCCCAGGTGCTCCTGCACCAATAACTTTCTTCTTTCTCATATCCAAGACCTCAGTTGTCACCATCAGTCCTCTGACTTTTAATCAGTTCATCAAGCTTGGCTGAGCTAATCTTGAACTTCTCCTTGAATTCATTTACAGTAGCAAGTTCATCTCTGAGATCAACAATGTACTTTTCAAGCTCTTCCTCATTGTGTTTGGATTGTTCCAAATCAATTTCCAATTGAATGAATCCATCAGTAATTCAGTTGCATTCTTCAGAGTTCTCTTTCAAGAATTGGGAAATATTTTCTTCATTCTTCTTTCTATCTTCAATCTCCTTAGTCATCCTTATCATAATAGATTCCATCTCATGCTTCAGAATTGCATTATCCTTGAAAAACTTTTCACATTCTTCTGTCTTTTCCTTTAGGGATTGACTTAGTTCATCTACAATGTGTTTACTATCTTCCTTCTTGATCTGATCACAGAGTTCCCTTCTCTTCTCTCTAGACTTATTGATTTTTCTTTCAATGACTCAATGAATCTCTCAACATTCATGAGATTTTCTTGTAATTCCCGAACTTTAGATTTTTCTTGATCAAGATCATCTAGGGCCACCATGAGTTGTTGTTGAAGGTTGCTTGAATCCATTGAAACACTTTCCAAGATCTTCCCCAAGCTTTTAAACTTCTTTCGAGGAACTGAGCTCTGATACCAATTGTTGGAATCAAGCAACACTGAGAGGGGGGTGAATCAATGTTGTGAAATTTTTAACTTTATTAATTTGATTCTTAAAGTACTAATAACATTCAACCAAAATAAGGATGCATGCACATAAGACAAATAACCACACCACCATAACACAAGGATTTTTTACATGGAAACCCTATTAGGGGAAAAACCACAGTGGAGGTCAATCCACAATATTATTCTGAGTATAATCAAAAGAAAATATTGCAAAATGAAAATGCACTTGCATTCAGGCACACTGCCTAGAGCTCACTGTTCAAAAACTGAAAGGCTCATTGCCTTACAAAAGTTTGGAATACTTCCAAGGATTTGAATTGATAAAGTAGCATCTACAAATGCCTGATTACAGTTTCAGTTAGGCTCATAAATCAAATTCTGGACCTTTTGACTGATTATGCTCTTCTGCTCTATTATGCTTCAATTCGCACAAAAAATCCTTAATGCACAAGTGAAACTGTGCATAATCTCTCTACTAACCTTTTGAAATTCGCATCATACATCAATCCACAATGAACATATATCAAAATGATATAATTGATCACTTAGATATATCTGCTACTTAGGATTTAATCGCTTTATGTCAGCCTCAACAAAATAAGAAATATTCACAAATTGTCGGCTTAAATAATCCATAATATTCAATGAGCATCCACAAGAGTCAACCACAACATAGTGAGGACCCAAACCAAAATGTTCGAACACAAAAATACTTAAACAATAACTCTTCAACTATCCGTGACACACTATATTCACCAAGTCGGCCTTTATACACTGATGAATAGAAAATTAGTCAACCAAACCTTCTAACTTACACCCAAATCAATATGACGCACCAAGATTTACAGATAACACAAATTATGCATCGAACAATACTCCTTGAGATCCACAACACAAAATAATAACAAAAAAATTGCATATGAATCGAAGAACATAGATCTACCCGATGCTTTGTTCTAACTTAATAGATAATCACTGATCTTCAATCTATTTGCTGGTATGAGTAAATTACAATGTGCAAATCGACTAGCTAACCAGGGTTGCCATCAATGGTAACACCAGAAAAATGTGCAATGTCTCTTGCCAACAACCCCATTCCATTATACTTTTGTTCTTCTTTGACACAATGTCCCTTAGTCATGAAATTATATTAAAGAGGGGTAAAATTTAGACACCTAAATATTTCTCTTGTACACCCTTATCCTAATCGACCACCTAGTTCAACCACCTAGTCACCTAATGTCTATTATTTAATTAGCCCCTTTTCCATCTCACATAATTACAATAAGTTTATTATTATTTACACCTATTTTTTACCTCACATATGGTTAAAATAATTAACATATTATTATTTAATTGTGGCTATA
Source organism: Sequoia sempervirens (assembly GCA_007258455.2). Lineage (NCBI taxonomy): Eukaryota > Viridiplantae > Streptophyta > Pinopsida > Cupressales > Cupressaceae > Sequoia > Sequoia sempervirens. The sequence continues at coordinate 41,049 of VDFB02324590.1, read as the reverse complement.
TTATCTCCACTAGATTCTAATAATAAAGGAATACACTTGTCCCCACATCATTCATTGTGGCTATATTCTCTATCAACTTCCAAGAATAAAGGGTCCTAAGTACACTTGTCTCCCACATCCCTCATGGTTGCAAAGACTTACTATTTTTGATAAGTACATCCTAGCACTTCACATTTCAACAACCTCCATAATGACCCTCCACTCTCTCCTCGATCCTAGGTATATCCTCTCATTCATCCTCCATCATTGATCTTTCCATCACATCTGCATCATCCATTACCATTCCCAAAAATCTATAAATTGAGGCACACTCTCATCCATTTCATCCATTCCATTTGAGCTAACTATATGCTATCAAAATAGGCACCTTTGGTGTAAGAGCATCCACATTCCAACCAATCACTTGAAGTAAATCAAATTCACAATAGAGTCTTATGGTTATATTATTTTGATTGTTTGTGTTATTGCTTAATTTTGAATTCATTTACGAGCTTTGTTTGAGGTTTGCTTTGGGTTGATTTGGGAATTGTCATTTGCAATGTGCTTCCTATTTGGTTTTAAAACTAATATCTTAGTAATTCACACGAACTATGAAGGATATCAAGAAAGTTGATAGGAATCATATCATATTGTGGATTGGCTTGACTCTTGGTTGGCTTGTGTTGATCTTGGATGTCACCTCAAAAGGTAATTTTTGGTATTGTTGGGGTTGGAGGTGTTATAAGAGATAATAAGGGTGGGTTATCGGTTTCCTATGCAGTTAGTTTGGGATTTCAAAGTAACCACTTTATGGAAAAAAAACTCTTTAGGGCATCCAACTAGCTAAAGATATGAAGACCTCTCATATTTTTATCAAGGGGGACTCTTTGAACATAATCAAATGTATTATAAAGGAAATGTGTCTTACTTGTACCACCAAACATATAATAGAAGATGCAATGGATGTTATGAATGCATGAATGGAAGTTACAATTTTCCATGTCTATAACTAAGACAACAAGATGGATGATATAACGACTAATAAAGGTATTTATGATTATAGATTCAAAAAATGGGTTGAGTTAGACTCCTCGCCCCTTGATGTTATCTAATGTTTAAAAGATAAGGCCACAATGTAACCATCCCTCTTTTGCTTTCTTTGATATTATGTATGTTAAAGGCATGCGAGTTCCTATTTTACCTCCCCCTTGTGTTATCGTGTGTGGAATTAAGAATAGATTTGGCTTATTTTGTAGGAAATTTATCATTGTTATGAAGTCTTGGGTCTAGTCAAATTAGGGTGATATCACAAGAAAGAAGCCTAGGAATTTGAAGTGCAAATCAATATTAAGGTCTTTTGTGCTTCTATGGGCTTGAATCTAATAAGGCATTGTATAGAAGTTAGGAGTGGGCCTTTCATGGTTATAGTGGGATTTCATAATTAGTCAAGGGCCTCTTGGTATGGAGTGCACCAACTTCTTGAGGACAAGTTATTAAAATCATTATAGGAGGCAAAATACTACATATTGCACCTTCATCTTGCAAATTTGTAAGGTATAACTAGGGATTTGGCACATCCTTCATAGAGGTGGCCTTACCCATTTTATGAAAAAAATCAATGACCATGATCTAGTCCTCTTGATGAAGTTTGCTAAGTGTTGTGATAATAAAAAAAATTATTATGAGAGGAGTTTATTTTGAGGTGTTTGAAGAGTATAGTGAATGCCACATGTATGGTCATGGAAGGCTTGATGGTTTATAAGGTCAATAATATTGAAAGTGAAGAAATCAAAGTTTTACAAAGCAAGGTAGATTCTCTTGAGAAGGCCTACAATCATTAGCACAACATTCTCAAGTGGTTCATGTGACAAATAATGAATGAATGAAAACAAGACTAGATCTATTGCTCTAGCAAGTCAATGAAACTTGTCACAATCTCAAGTTGAGGTTTAGTTATCAATGGAACACATTCAGGGATGTCAATCATATCAAAGGGGAATGAATGAGTTAAAAAATAAAATGCTCCATATTAAAAGAGGCTAAGAAGCCCTCAATGTCACTTTTGAGGTTATCAAACTTAACAAGATTACAATCAAGAACTCAACAACCAACATCATCCTGCTCCATAATAGTATGCTAAAAAAGAAAGAGAATTTATATGAAGTTGGACCTAGTAAAAGAATTAGAAGTCAAAGGAAGAAGAAAGACAAAGTTTCGAGAGATTTAAATATATACGTGATGGAGGACCATTTGAGATTTCTAAGAAAGAAGTGTAATGTTGTGGATTCTTTGAACGATCTCTCTCCACCTTAACATTGAGTTTGGTTGTGGTATCCTTTTGCTACTGTTTTTATATTATTTACTATTGACTTGCAACATGATTTCTATAAGACTTAGTTGTTGATCTCAATTTATTATTTTTTATAACTGTATGTGAATTCATGTAACTTATCTCCTACTTATTATTAGAGAATTTAAACCATTTGAAAAAATCCATCTTTACCATTTATCCTAAAAATTGATAAAATATTTTAAAGAAAATTATATAATTTAATGATGAACTAGGGGAGAGGACCCAGTAGTGGAGCGTGTTCCAATAGTTGTGAATGTTTTTGTTAATATAATGCCAATAGTTGTGACTTTACTACCCATAATTAAACAAAATGTATTCTTTTGATCTAAAAAGTAACCAATCATGTGATGCCACATCAGCATGATGTGAATGCACAACTATTGGTCTCACTTTTTTTTTGGGCCTTTTTAGACACCTTGACAAAAAGCATGCTGATGTGGCATCATATTTGATGATGTGGCCTTGAAACGAAAGTTATATGCAGGGGACTTGCCAAGTAAGCTGCTGTAAAAAATTGGGAGTGATTTGAAATTTCCACGTAGGATAATTAGAACCGCAAAGTTAGGGTGCACCACTACTGGGTCCTCTCCCCTAATAAATCAAAAAACAATGTACACAATTTTAACCCTTACAACTAGGCTAGAAGGCATAGAGTTCATTTACCGATGAGGAAAGTCCACATGAAGGAACTACCGCAAATTTCCGGAAGCAATTATCAGAAGCGAAATTTAATTTTGCGTTCAAACTGTGGCGGGAAAATCAAACCCTCGTTCCCGCCAGTGAGTGTTGAAAGATTCCAGAGTCTGGCGAGCTTAAAGGGTGGGGTTGCATTAGTTTTTGTGCAAGTTGCTGAGGCGTGGAATTAGAAGCGAAGGGAAAGATGTTGGAGCTTCGGCTGGTGCAGGGGAGCCTCCTGAAGAAGGTGCTGGAGGCCATTAAGGACCTCGTCTCCGATGCCAACTTCGACTGCTCAACCACGGGCTTCTCCCTGCAGGCCATGGACTCCAGCCACGTGGCACTCGTCGCCCTTCTTCTGCGATCCGAAGGCTTCGAGCACTTCCGCTGCGATCGCAACATGTCTGTGGGCATGAATCTCAACAACATGGCTAAGATGCTCAAGTGTGCTGGCAATGACGATATCATCACCCTCAAGGCTGACGATGGCGGCGACACCGTTACCTTCATGTTCGAGAGCCCAAGTAAGTGCCCATTTCTCCTTACTCATTCTTTTCTTTTTAGCCATACTGGGTGGATCTGGTGGGCCGCTCGTCTTTGGTCACTTGATAAAATGACAGTTGAACAATTGATGTTTAAGGTCAATACGCACTGTATGAATCACTCCCCTTCTTCCCTTGGAGGCTTCTGCCAGAGCTCCACTCCCTGTCGAGTAGAGTAGTTGTGGGGTAGGTAACTGAACTCACTAGCAGATCGCAGTCCTTGCAGGGTACTGTGAAAGGGCTGCATTTTGTCTCAAGCCAAGTTTTGAGTTTTTTTGTCTAATAGATGCCCTGGAGCCATTGAAGTGTATTCTCATCAGTTCGAAAAACTGGACAGCTATGGCATCAATTAGAACATTATTTGAAGGGTTGAAACTATCCCCTATCTACATGTGGTTAATAGCCCCTTCAAAGGGTGTTTAAACTCTGGGTACAATGTTTGTTATTTGGGGGCACCTGCTGTTTACTTTTGGGTATTTCAAAGGGTTGAAACTATCCCCTATCTACATTTGGTTAATAGCCCCTTCAAAGGGTGTTTAAACTTTGGGTACAATGTTTATTATTTGGGGGCATCTGCTGTTTACTTTTGGGTATTTCAAAGTTTTTTTGAAAAGTCTGCATCTGATTTCAAGCCATGCTATTGACATGGCCGTCTAATTACTGTCTGGAGGCCTGACTGAGTTAAATGTTGCACTCGCAAGGATGTCATGCTTAAGGCAGGCTGGAACTAGATCTACAATGAGGTGGGATTTATGGGGCTCTGCTTAATTCATTAGTGAACTACAAGCCCTTGACATCATTTATTCTTGTAGGAACACTTCTATTCTGTTTGAATTTATAGATCTCATTCACCATATTTGACAAGATAAGATTTACAATTCTGATCTGATGTTAAAGGAACTCAGATGGTGAACAGTTTTTATTTAGCTTGAGATTTTTTTGGGTTGGATAGTGTAAATTTATTTTCTTCATCTATATTTTGGATTACATTTTATTATTAATCATCAGGGTCAGTTTTCTTCACATTTTAATGTTAATCATCAGGATTGGTTTTCTTCTCTTGTTATCTCATCTTGATGATAGATCATAGAATGTGATCCAATATATCTTACCCTGATGATAGATCATAGGATGTGGTCCAAAATATTGATTGAAAAGTGTAATCTAATCAATGTTCTTTTTTTCCAGTCTACTATCATTGATCGTAGAAATTTTGCCTTCAATTTTTTTGTTCTGATGGGCTTAGCTTTATATTACCTGATGATGTTTTACATCTCCTTTTCTACTGCAGATCAAGATAAGATTTCAGATTTTGAAATGAAGTTGATGGACATAGACAGTGAGCATTTGGGCATCCCAGAATCAGAGTACCATGCAATTGTGAGGATGCCATCTCAGGAGTTTGCTCGCATTTGTAAAGATCTCAGCAGTATTGGGGACACTGGTACATTGCTTCGTTATTGATGGAATATTATAATTGTGCGTTTTGCTTACTGGGGATGCTCTCATCTAAATTTTATTTCTTTTTCTTTTGCAATGTGGGTACAGTGGTGATTTCTGTTACCAAGGAAGGGGTGAAGTTCACAACTAGGGGGGATATCGGCAGTGCTAACATTGTTTGCAGGCAGAACACCTCTGTTGACAAGGTAATCTTTCAGTTTTTCAACCGAATCTAACTATTCTGAGTTGTGGTGAGTTGATGTGAATCGCTAATGTTAGTGTGCGTTTGTGTTTGTTTCTCAGCCAGAGGAGGCAACTATTATTGAGATGCAGGAGCCGGTGTCATTAACATTTGCTCTGAGATATATGAATTCCTTCACGAAGGCAACTCCTCTTTCTAATACTGTAACTATAAGCTTGTCATCTGAATTGCCTGTGGTTGTTGAATATAAGATTGCAGATATGGGCTACATCAGGTTCTATTTGGCTCCCAAGATTGAAGAGGAAGATGAAATGACTGGGAGTTAAGTTTGTATTACTTATAAGGTGTTAAGTGTTTGTAGCCCTTGTAATTTTTGTTGTTTTAAAATTTGGTTTAATTGAAAGATCCTTTCACCTTTTCAATAAAATGGCTTTTCTTCGTAAGTTTTTATTTTGGGTTCTTAATAATGAGCTATTAACCCTCATTACAATTAATCTCGTTATAGATGATTTCTTTTGCCCGTATACTTGAGCATCAAGTGAGACTCAACAAAAGTTCTATTGTTTATAGCTCACGGTAGTATCCATTACTATGCATTCAACAAAAAAATATGATTTTACAAAGATGAAGCATATTTCATATAAAAACATTTTAGTTACATTGTCATTTTTTAATATTATAAATATATTTTTAATATGCAATATGTTGAAGATAATATTCATTTCGGTTGAATCTTTTGTTAGGGATTCAATTCAATGAAAGGAGAATTAACCTATGTTCTATGAAGTTTTTTGACGAAGGGATGGGAGAGGGGAATCAAAAGCTAAATTTGGAGATGGTAGGGGGATGATAGTGAGGAGCAACACAAATACATATATTGAAAAAAAGTTATAAAAAGATCTATAAGGAGGAACTATAAGAATTACTATGAAGTTTTTCGACGAAGGGATAGGTTTTGTGGAGAGGGGAATCAAAGACTTAAGTTTGGGGATGGTAGGGGGTGGCATTGAGGAGCAATACAAATACATATATTTGAAAAAAAAAGTTTAAAAAGATGTACAAGGAGGAAATATAAGAATTACAAATGAAAACTTGACATGTTAACCAAAGATGTAAAAATATTACATTAAACATTAATAATGGTAGGTGATGGGGGTTGTGCCTTGGGTAGGGTCAACAAGAAGCCCCCTTGGTGGGGGTTTGTTGGTAGAGCCCTTAGCGGGATTGAGGGGTAGCATCTTCTATCCTTGAGATAGAAGGTGAGGTAAGAGGTAGAGCCTTTGTATTAAGTGTTTTTTATTTATTATTTAATAATATGTCGTATTTGATGGATTGGTTTATCTTTAATTTTGCAACCATTAGTTTTAGAGGTTACATTTAAATGTCAATTGGGGATGTGTTTTTGCGATGATGTTGGTATTGTATGTACAATTTAGGAGTCTTAGGATTTTTATATAAAGTTGTATAATGATTGAATGTATTGAATTGAAGATAAATTTATACAAAATTCACATTCATTGAATAGTAAGCTATTGCTATAAGTTGATGGTAAGGTAAATATTATGGCTATAGATTAATGGGTATTTATCATAGATGGCTACGAGTAACAATTATAAGCAAATAACAACTTAATGTAGAATGAAAGAATTAATTGTTAATTTCAACAATAGAGTGACAACATATCTCAAGTGAGCTCTTGCTTGGGTATTAGCACTCTTTTAAATCATAATAATTTTCTAATCAACTCTTCATGCACAAGATACAATTGTTGAAAGAAAATTATTGTTAATTCAATTTGTAGATCTTTGCAATATATAATAGACTAGTTAGCTTTAGATGTAAACAACTAGGACTCCTAGATGCAAATATTGACTCGATCCTTTAGAGTAGGAAGAGGATTGCTTTGCAATGAGGATGCAAAATGAAATTTAGAAATGAAGTCTTAATACAATTCTTCTAACAAATAAAATTTGATTTCATATGCATGTGTGAACCAAAGTATTGGTATAAATTATTGTCATGATCAAAGAGTCCAAATGCAATGATCTATCAATTTATTAGTAATTAATTCTAATTCTTTATAATTAAGCATAAAGCCTTGGGAATGTTTGGAAATGTTATGGAAATATTATCAAAACACAAGAGATAACTTTAATTGAAATTGCAATTCTATAGCCCATCATCCCCCTAACTCAATTCTTGTTTATCCACAAACAAGGGATGGTTGTTGGTTGCACATTAATGTTAGCAATCCTAAGTCCATTGGAGATGTACTCCCTTTGCCTTGTTTGAAGTAGAACCTTTTTTGCCTCTATCCTTGCCCATTTGGCACTTTCTTGTTCTTCATTATATGACATTTTTCTCGAGTGTGGATACCACAACAAAGATTGAGACTAAAGAGGCAACTGAAAAATACCATATTGTGTGGCTAGCTTGATGTACATGTGAGCTGTTTTAGTTGTCACACAAAAATTGTGTGAGGAGTGGGGTTCTTTCTTTTTAACTCGGTTGATTCTCTCCATCTAGCATTGATAGGTACCTTGACTTCTCTCCTTGCATTTTGGGCTAAGTGAGCAAACAACTTGTAGTTTGATTGCTTTATTCTCAAAATTTTAGTTGCTATCTTAGGGTTCTTTAAAGGTGTGATCCATTCTTCCAATATTTGTCGTAGATCCTTCGCCTTTGATTTGATCTTTAGATAAGTTATCTTCTCCATTTCCTTATATTGTTGCATTTGTTGTCCCTTGCTCCGCTCATTCTATATGCATGATACCAATGCCTTCAATTGGAGATCCCCCATAGACAAGAGTCAATTCCATTCTATTTGGTATGGTAGAGCATATTCATTCAAATAAAATTCACATAATTGATTTTCAGCTCCAAAGTAGAATTCCAAAAAATGGAGAAAAAGGCTTTGGGAATAGCCAAAGAAAATGGAAGGCCTTAGTATACTTGCATAAATTGGAAATCTAAAAGTTACTCCTTAGAAAATAATGCATGGACCCTTGAGGGAGGTTTGCAATTAACTATTTGAGGTGCAATGATGGCTAATTCTTCCACCTTTCTCTATAATTGTGAAATTTCCATATCATTTTTTATTTATTTCTTCTTCAAAATTGTTTTAATTTTTAATTTTCTTCAATTAATTTCATTTCCTTGAGCTTAGCTTGCTCAATTTGCTTCTACAATCGCAATGTAGTGGGTGGCCAAGAGAGTTTGGAGGTGGTTGGTTGTTGATATCCTTGTTGATTTGGTCAAATTTCTTCCATTGTTCCCATCTCAATGACTGCCAATTGGGCAAATTGATCCAACCTACCTTGTTAGAATGATTGGAGTTGTTCTTCCAATTGTTGCATCCTTTGTATAGCTATTGTAGCATCAAAAATTGTACTCCCTTTTAGGTGAAAGTACAATTTCACACTCTATTTGGAACCGATTGGAGTGACCTTTTTACATCAATGCATTTAGACATTCCCTAGCCCTAAATTTTCCTATCAACCTAGGAGAATATGTCTACTACCCTAGAAGATGTCTTGTCAATTAAACATCATCAAATTGACATCACCAAGTGCCTTCACCATGAAAAAGTCTTGATTTTAGAAGATCCAAATCACCCAAGTCAAATTTTGTTGAGTGTGCAAAAGTTAGTCTAGGGTGCACTACGCCCTAGACCAACTATTTTTCCTGAAAAATTTGATTTCTTATTTTTGTCAATCTCTAATTTCGGAGATGTAATTTTTAATTTAGGCATTGGCAAAATTTAATTCTAAAAATTCAAAATTAAGTGAGTTAGCGTAAACTTTAATTTATCCTAATTTTCACTATATAAACATGAATTATTATTTCAAAATTAAAGAAGAGGATTACAAGACAAATATATTTTGCCAAAATATATTCAAATTTACAAGTTTTCAAGAGGAATTTTAGATTTAATCAAGTTTACTACATTGATGGAAGTTTGATGCCAATGGAAGGACATGATGGAATCTAGGTTTTGGAGATTGCTTTGGCCCTCTTCAACTTGTTGCAAGTATGTGTAGTTGGTGTTGTCATTGATTTCAACAAGATTATGTTTGTGTTGTCAATGATGCCAACTGGTGATGGTTGAGAAGTTGTGATGATGCTTTGATTAGTTTCATTATGTTGTCATTAGTAAGTGCTACTGGTGTCAAACTCTAATGTTGCTTTGATAAGATTTTGTTTGTGGATATTGTTTGGTTGAGTTGCTATGTTGCAGTTGGCTTGGTGATGATGAGGAAGCGGTGAAGATAATGAGAATGTGTTTTTGGTGTTTGGTTTCCAAGTGCTTTTGGGAAAATTTGAATAAAAAGGAAATAGTTCTGACATACAAAATGGTGTTATGGTTTTGCTCCACATTTCTTCTGTGTTGAATATCTGCTTGTGCGTTTTGGATGTGTTGGTCAGAGGTGTTCATAGGTGTTATATCCAAAATTTCTTGGTTTGGATCATTGTGCAGAGAAAGTTGTGTTCACTAGTGTATGAATTGTGTTGCAGTGTTGTATGAGAGAAATGGTTTTGCTTTGCATTTCTTTGCAGTTTGCTTTATGGTCTTGTGGTTCTGGAAGTGTGTTGATAAGGTTCATATCTACCTTCAGTCGAATTTTTTCATGGTTTGGTACTCTACAAGTTGATTTATTGAGTTATAGTGTGTGGAAGGTTATTTGGGCATAAAAAATGAGTTTGTTCTTCAAGTGTATGATGTTGCGAAGGATTTGTTGGATTTCAAGGTGTTGATGGAATATTTCAAATTGTGTTTAAGTGTTGTGTGTGGTCCATGAGTCATCTTTGGATTTGAGGAAGTGTGCACTTAAATGTTAAAGGTGTTTACACAAGTTTAGTTGACCTTGGGTGTTTACACTAAATGCAGATTTGGTTCGGTAATTTTGGAAGTGTGGCATGTCATGTATGAGTAGATTTTGGTATGAGTTAAGGTGCGATGTGATCCACCTTCATTCCTCTCCACTACAAGAATCTTTTGGTGCCGACATAATTTGAATTTGCATGGTTGAGGTGCATAGCCAACCTTGGAGAACATTTTCAAGGTTGAAGAAACTATAAATAAGTGTTGTGTTGATGGAGAATTTGGGTGTGTGGTGTGTGATGCAAATTGCAGAAGTGTGAACTGCAAATTTGTGAAGTGTAGTGTGAGCTTTATTTAGTTAGATTACTGGAAGCAATGAGTAGAAGGGATCTACAATCTTCAGAAAGACTGTGAATGTGCTGGTGATGTTGTAGTGGAATTTTTTGTTGCATTGAGATAGATTTCTCACTGTAACATCCTTCTTTCTTCTTTTCTATAATCTAGAAGTGAACCTATTGTATTCAGTGTTGCAATTACTTTACATTGTGAGCTAATCCACACTGTGGTTTTTCCCTTGGGTTTTCCATGTAAATCTGGTGCTCTATTGTGCATGGTGTTGATGTGTTTCAGTTTCTGTTATTTGCTTTCATGCTAAATCATTTTAACAGATTAAGGGTTAATTAAGTTGATGTGGATTTGAATGTGTAATGCCATAGAAAGTGCACAATAGAAAACAAAGATTATTAGAAGCAAACATATGCATGCAATACTAAATCTAAGATGCAAATCTATTCGTTAAGCAACAAAGTACATAGGAAAGTAAAACGTAAACAAAACTAGAACAATCTCACCAATTTCGAACGTATTTCCATGATTCATCTCGATTGCCCTTCTCCATTTTGCTTGTGTAGTATAATTGCCCTCAGATTTTCAAGAGTTCGTGCAAGTATAGCCTAAGATAGTGATTAGCAAAATATCGAAGATTCAAGATTGAGTGCTCTCAAAAGTCATAAGATTTCGCGAGAGAGATTGGAATGAAGAAGACCAAATCAATTTATAGAAAATTGATTATTCGAACGATAGGTCAAGATTGAAAGATCAACGGACGGTTGAGATCGACAGATTAGAAATGCATTCTGATAACTGTTAGTAGTGACATGAGTGATACAAACTAGAAATAGGATTAAAGATTAAATAAATGATTTAATCTTCAGTTCGGCATTCGAAAACATAAGAAATATCTTTGCATGACAAAGATGAAGATTGATTATAACGACTCTGTCAATGCATGCACGAGTTTAATTAATTAAATAAGAATATTTAATTAATCCGCATGTACATGCAAATGAGTTAGAATGGACGATTTGATCTGACGAAGAGATTACTCAAGAAAGCCACTCGACATCAAATGAAGAGTTAACCGAGCGATTAAAATAGATGTCGAGTCGAGTAAAAGTGAATACTTAGATAACTCACATAATTATCTAAAATATAGAGGAATACGTTAACATAGAATTAACGAATTAAATAATTCATTTAATTCAAAACTCGATATTCGAAGAATAATTAAATAAATAAGATTTATTTAATTAAATGATAAAGGAATTTAAATGAATAATTAAATAAAGAATTTATTTAATTATAGTTGAACTATGATAAAGAGTAAATTAAATAATGATTTATTTAATTTGACAAGAAAAATAAGGTTAATTAGTAACATAATTAAATAAAAAGTGTTTATTTAATTAATCAAATAGAATAAAGAAAATGTGAATTAATTAAGATTATTTAATTAATAGAAGAATTAACAGAAGATGAATTAATTAAATAATTAAAATTATTTAATCAATAGAAGAATTAATGTTAAGATAAATTAATTAAATAATTAATATTATTTAATCATGACCATGAAGAATAGGAATTATGAAGAATATTGAAGTTGCAGGCTTAAACCAAATTTCGGTGTCTACATTTGCCCCTCTTTGATACAATGTCATTTCGGCGTCGTGTCAAAGAAAATCGATAAGAAATATGCCCCAGTAATGCTCCAGATTAGAATAGGTGAAGGTATGCCCCCTCGGGAGAATTGACAAATTTTTGAAAAGTTCAAGAAAAATTTGGAAATGCTTCCGATTAGTCCATAGGATAGGCAGAAATGCAGTGGAGTTTGCAGAATTGGGTTTGGAAATGTGATGGACAGGTACGAGTTGATGGAAAATGGAAGTTAACATGGCTAGTAGGACCGAAAGGCCACCTAAGCCCTAGGTGTATATAGGAATAGGGGTGAAAAACCTATTCATTTGCACCCACCTAGCTTAGAGATTTGAGATTGTGCTCTGCATTCCTAGCGACAATGTCTCCAGTTCTAGCCACTCATCATCGCGCATATAGGATCCGGACATTCCAGAGACCAGTCGGCGTGGACCCCCCAGTATGTACCTAGAACTTGTCTTTTGAAATTTTTGATTTGCACGTATTTTAATGCATTTAATTTAATTTTGAATTATGCGTCGTTTTAGTAATTGACCGCATATGCGTGCGCGAACGACACATGTGTATGCGGAAAACCGCATTTGAATTTTTATGTCGGCTAGTTTGAATAGTCTTTAGCGGTTCAACGCATTTGTTTATTTTTGAAATGCATGTGAATTTGTGAAACGCATTTGCATTTATATAAGCCGCATATGTATATTAGAAACGCATTTAAATTTTATGCACCACAGGTGTTATTTTGCAACGCATATGACTGTAGTGTAACGTATTTGACATTATTAGCCACATTTGTTTAATAATGACGCATGTGAAGTTTCTGAACCGCATATGTTAAAAAGCGATGCATGTGAAAAATAATGACGCATATGCAAAAGAATGACGCATATGAATTTTTATGTAGTAGAGTCAGTTTGCACTAGAATAGATGATTGATGCTAACATGAGGCATGTATAATGCCATTGCAGGTTGTATTAGACACGATTTATACACAGGAGTCGAGACCTACGACGTTTCGATTCAGAGACAGCTTGCGGCCGGTAGAGCGACGGGTTCTATGGCACCTTGGTCTATTGCACGTGACAGACATGCCCTAGATTTGTGCGAATTGGGGACTACTGATAACTTTGTGTGAACGGTGGCACTTGGAGACATCATCCTTCCATCTACCGACCGGAGAGGCCATGGTTACTCTAGAGGATGTATATAGGATCCTTAGACTTCCTATTAGAGGCACACGAGTGACTTATGATACTCAAAGGGGAGCCGCCGAGATGTGTAGGTACTACCCCCATGCTAATATTAGATAGTTAGGGTTCAATGATTATGAGATTAGATGGCGGGTGTTGGCCCAGAGGTATAGACAATTGGATTGTCTATTGGCTACATTGATAGGCAATATAGTACTTCTTGACCGCTGAGGTCATGGTTTTCCTGTGGGATGGGGAGAGATGCTTGTGGGCATGCTCGAGCGTCGAGTTGTATATGCTTGGGGCTCCTGTGTGCTCGGGATGTTATACTTCCATTTGCATGATATTGCCTACCAAGAGGCATAGTCGATGAGCTGCGGTACCACGCTCTTGATGGTATGGGCGTGGGAGCATATTGCCATTTTTCGGCCACCTGTGACAGTTGACCTCCCACATGGAGCTCCGTACGCCTTCCGTTATGCGGGGGCGACCACACAACATCATATTGGAGATACAGGCTACTTCCGACATGCCATAGACATGATGCAGCAGTTTACATGGAGGCCATACCTGGGGTGTGAGGAGTGGTTAGATGAGGATGAGCACTTGCCATTTTGCAGACAGGCACAGTATTTGGTTGGACGGACAATATCTCATGTTCATATTATAGAGCGGCAGTTGCCAGACCGTGTCCTGCGGTAGTTTGGGGAGGTGCAAGATGTGCCTCGAGGGCGAGCAGAGTTTGCAAGATCCTCGCGAGAGGTCCCGCTATGGGGCCCAGAGATTCCAGTGGCTATAGCAAAGGTAGATATTGATTCATTATAGGCACTTCCATGGGGATGGGGAGACAAACCAGCAGACCCAGGGACCACAACAGAGTATGATCAATGGTGGGCAACACACAGGCCGATCCCTTTGACAGATCCAGAGCAGCCAGCGCCAGTAGAGTGGCGTGGGACAAGTCCACGAGGTAGGTGAGGCAGAGGGAGAGGCTGAGGAGGCAGAGGAGATGATGGCCGAGGTGGACGGCGTGGAGGCGGGAGAGGGAGACGTGGTCGGAGGGGACAAGGACCACCATTGTCACCGATCCAGGAGGAGGGACGAGGAGAGGAGGATGTAGCCATGCCAGATGTTGGGAGAGGAGGAGAGGAGAATATTTCTCGAGGTGGAGAGGAGGCGTAGCCGATAGAGGCAGCTATACCAGATATCCTGGCAGGGGAGGAGGCAGGTAGAGAGGAGGCAGAGATTGATGCTCTGGGTTTATTAGGTGCTTACTAGGAGGATGATGATGAGGATGATGATCACGAGAGAGAGAGATTCAGGATCAGATCCTAGAGGAGCTAGATGAGGAGGAGGATGGGAGAGAGGGAAAGACAGGATGATAGAGAGGCAAAGGATCCAAACAGAGATACACTGCGTGCCCAGGTTGCGTCCTTGGAGGAGCAAATGAGAATTCTCATGGCCGAGAGGGATGCGTATCGGATGGAGAAAGACATAGCAGTGATGGATAGGGATCAGGCCATAGCTCGGAGACAGGAGACTAAGCAGAGATTTACAGAGCTCAGGGCATTGTGCATAGGACCATCAGCTGCATTCGCTAGAGAGCTAGTTAGAGTTGGGGAGAGGGAGAGATACTATCGGGATCTGTATGAGGCAGAGATTCCACCAGAGAGATGGGCTCCCAGTTTCTCAGCGACACATAGTAGCAGGTCCCAAACCAGGACCCACACTAGGATGGTTAGCACAGAGGGGGTGGAGCATCCACGTAGAGCAGGTCCATATGATAGGCCTCCCTCAGCTCAGAGGTCATCAAGTTCCCATCATCATTCCCCTACACATTCCCGGCATGATGGCAGTGGCAGTTCAGGATAGGGATACTGCTTGAGATTCATTTGAGACATTGTATTTTGATCTTATAGCCTGCGGGCTTCCATGTATTATTGATACATTATGACATTGTGATATGACACAACTGAGTGATATATATATATATATATGATTTTGGCGGTGATTCTCATGATATGCATGTTTATGTATTGATTATGCAGTCTTTATTTATATATGTGATGTTCATATGACATGCCTATGTGATGGATGAGTATATGTGTTTTATGATATTTATGCATCCAATGAAATAATGTTAATTCTACGTGATGTATGCAATTTAGAAATTATGAGATGTAATATGATGTTATATGTATGATGCAAATTAAATGTGATGCTATACAAATGGAATGTGATGCATGTATGTACAATTGCTTTATGTATGGAATATTTATGATATGTATTATTTGATGAAGAATATGTATTGTACCATGATGTTCTAGATATGAGATATGCCTATATGTATGTATTTGTCTAACATGTATTTTGATGCAGGATGATGTATAATGTTTTGTGTCACAGGACTCCATCATAATGTAAGAAAGAAGAATTGTTAGTGTGGGATGAAAGATCGAGAAAGAACGACAGACAGGAGATAAATGTTAGTATTAGCAATCTTCGATATTTTGCTGTATCACAAAAGGTATTGCACTTTATCATCATTGGGCGGGACTAATACAAATGGCGATAAACACTATGATATGACATAAATCAAGGTGTGTAGGGTCATCCACTTGCTAATAACAGATAGTCGCATACAAGGATTGTCATTAACTCATACTAAGAGCACAAGTTTCCCCAGTCTTTTTGTCATGACAAACCACAGACAACAAATAAAGTAAAAGACGGGTCATGAGACGTCATTGCTCCTCTAAATCCTTCATGGGACATCCTTGAGGAAACTAGTAACATGACTCAAAATCAAATTAAAAAAGACAGTCGACAAACAACAGTCAAGGAAAATAGAATTCTGATACATCGTTGCTTCTCGAAATCCTTCATAGGACATCATTGAGAAAGCTAGTAACATTATTCCTAGTCATCAATTTAAGAGAAATGATAAGATAAATAAGCCATAAATTCAATAAGCCAATAAAATAGTTGCCAAAACTTGATTTGTTTGTTTGATCTGTTTTGATTGATAAAAGGATTGATTGACATAGCCTGATTGTAGGAGATACAAATACCAGATAAGACTGTGAGTCTGGTTTCGATGTTATGACTATCTGTATAAGGCATGATGAAGCCTGGTTTTAGAAAGACATGTATCGTATAAGACATTGAGTCAGATGCCGTTGATGTGATAACCTGTGTAAGACTATGTTTGATTTTTTAACCTTGTCGATTATGCAGGAAGGACTCATCCTGTATAAGACATAGATTGTTTTGTTGATATCAGTATTCAGGAAGGACTCATCCTGAACAAGATACAGGTTGATTTCCATGATGATGATGTCTGTTTCCAGGAAGGACACATCCTATAGCAGACATTTGTTGATCCATTTTGATTGTTTCGTTTGGCAATTTGTTTGATTTGACTTAGAGACATTGCTGACTTGTTCACTAGATTGATGCATGACTTGATGTGACGTATTGACAATTGACTTGTGTGTGACGACAAACCCTAGAGGACTGACCTAATGCGGCCTCGGGGGCTCATCAATTGATGGCCTTGCCTACGTTATACACACAGAGACCTCGTAGTTTGACTTGACTGCGACCGACAAGACTGACTACAAATAGAAGATGTGTGTGTGAAAGTGAAAGTGACGAACCCTAATGGACTAACCTAGTGCGGCCTCAGGGGCTCATCGATTGATGGCCTTGCCTACATTATACACGTAGAGACCTCGTAGTTCGACACGACCAATGACCTTGTCATATAGACATGTATCAAAGCACGAGTTTATACAGACAAACCTAAACAGACTGACCTAATGCCTCGGGGGTACATCGGCAGATGGCCTTGCCTACGTCCAGTCGC
Organism: Sequoia sempervirens; assembly: GCA_007258455.2. Taxonomy (NCBI): domain Eukaryota; kingdom Viridiplantae; phylum Streptophyta; class Pinopsida; order Cupressales; family Cupressaceae; genus Sequoia; species Sequoia sempervirens. The sequence continues at coordinate 23,988 of VDFB02324590.1, read as the reverse complement.
AAAGGCAACGCAGTTCGACAAATGACAAAGACTGACAAGTGCGACCGACTTTGACTCTATTTTTTGGATTTTCAAAATGTTTTGGATTTTTTGTCTTTTTGAAGTATTATGATGTTTTTGTGGTTTCTTAGGTCAGTTTGCGATGTTCATGGATTTTTCCATGGTTTTACGTCTTCAACACAGCCAATGTAAGAACCAATATGACACATGTCAAGTGTTTGCCCCCAATCGAATACAAGACCAATTGACTATGAATAGGAAAAGATGGGGGATATGAAATGCACTCGATGTCAATCATTCCAAGTTATGGGAAAGACTACCGCTTATTAGGAATGATATAGACAAGTGATGGACATGAAAGATAAGGGATATGTACAGGGATAGGTAGTAGGTACAAGGATAAGGGATATATACAGGGAAGTGGACTATGTACAAGGATAAGTAGTATGTACAGGGATAAGGACTATGTACAGGGAAGTGGACTATGTACAAGGATAAGTAGTATGTACAGGGTAATAGTAGACAAAGGAGCAGAGTTAACTACACATGGTGCCTGTTTTCCAGGTTTTCACCATGGTACTTATCCAAAGCGCCACCGAAGTGGTTTTCACTATTGGACGAATGATTTGTCTTTACTATTGTCCAGATTATCTAATTTTTATTTTTATTTTTATTTTTGGTGTTACCAAGACGCCTGTTTGCCAGGTTTTCACCTTGATAACGATTTTTATGATTTTCTAATTTTTTTGTATTTGTTTGCTAATTAAGACAAAGGCTCCCAGAAGCTATGCGTAGAACTTCTTAAGATGCATACTATTGATTGGTGAAGACAATGGTTCTCCTTCAAGAGTAGAAAGTTGGTACGCTCCTGATCCAAAAGCTTCTGTAACAACATAAGGTCCTAACCAATTAGGTTCAAACTTTCCTGGTTTTTCTCTTTCTGCTTGATTCTTTGGGTTCTCCATTAAAACTAGGTCACCAATGTCAAAGTTTCTGTTCAATACCTTCCTATTATAGCTATGATGAAGGCAATTCTGATATGCTTGAAGATGGTCAAGTGCCTTCTGTCTACGCTCATCCAGGAATTCTAGCTCATGGAGTCTCGATACTCGATACTCTTCATCATCAATGTGGCCTTTTAGGGATACCCTTAGGGAAGGAATCTCAACCTCAATAGGAAAAATAGCTTTAGAACCAAATATAAGTGAATATGGAGTAGCACCAGTGGGAGTACGGATACTAGTGCGGTAAGCCCATAAGGCAGGGTTAAGCTGTAAGTGCCAATCACGACCAGCATCATTGACAGTTTTCTTGAGGATTCTAATGATGGTCTTGTTAGATGCCTCCACTTGGCCTTTACCTTGGGGGTAGTATGGAGTGGAAAAGTGATGTTGGATATGAAATTCATCACAGAGATGGCAGACTTCTTGGTTCTTAAATGGATGGCCATTATCAGTGATTATGGACTGAGGGACACCATACCGACATATGATATAGTTCAGGATGAATCGAGAAATCTGTGAGTCGGTAATGTATGTCATAGGAATAGCTTCAATCCACTTCGTAAAATACTCAGTGGTAGTGATAATGAATTTGTGTCCATTAGATGACGTGGGGTGGATCTTACCTATGAGGTCGAGTCCCCATTGGGCAAAGGGCCATGGTGACGTTATAGGACGGAGCTCTTGTGCCGGGGCATGTATCAGGTTTCCATGAATTTGACATTGGTGGCATTTTGTTACAAAAATATATGAGTTTTTTTCCATAGTAGGCCAGTAATAACCTAGTCTCATATTTTTTTTGGCTAAGGTAGGACCGCTAGAATGGGAGCCACATATACCCTCATGCACCCCACGCAAGGTTGCTTGTGCTTCGGTAGAATCAAGACATCTCAGTAGGGTATTATCTAAGGCACGTCTATATAGGGTATCTCTGACAATAGTGTATTTGGCAGACTTGCGAAGGAATGTCCTACGTTGGTTATTGGATAGGCCAGTGGGTATGACTTCGGCATGAAGATAATCATAGATTTCTTTGTACCATGGGGAATCAGGACCAACAATGTCACACACCATTTCAGAATCTGGGATATCGTAGGTTGGGACCAAAAGTTGTTCTACCAAGAACTCAAACTTAGGCACGTTGTTAGGAATGTCAAGAAGTGATGCAATTGTAGCCATAGCATCAACTGCCCTATTTAAAACACAAGGTATTTGATGAAATTCAACTTTGTCAAAGTACTCTTTAAAGGTATCAGCCATGCGCTTGTATGGAGCAAGCTTCTCATCCTTATTCTCATAATCATCATTTACCTGTCTGATTACTAGTTGAGAATCCCCATATACTTGTAAAATCTTAATTTTCCACTTGACTGCCATGCGTAACCCTGTCACTAGAGCTTCATACTCTGTTATGTTATTAGTGCATGGGAATGCAATCCTGAATGACTTAGGGATGGAATCAGCCAATGGTGTAATAAATAGTATACCAGCCCCTGAACCATGATTTGTATGTGAGCCATCAAAGTACAACTTCCATGTTATGTTTGTGTCAATTGTGAATATGAACTCATCAGGAAAGTCTGCAACTAAGGGGTGATCTGCTTTTATGGGTGCGTCAGCTAGCTGATCAACAATGACCTGTCCTTTAATAGCCTTTCTTTCGACATACTGGATATCATATTCACTAAGTATCATAACCCATTTGGCCAGTCATCCTGTTAATGCTGCCTTGCTGAGGAGATATTTCAGAGGGTCTATTTTAGCAATCAACATTGTTTGATGGTTTAGCATATAGTGCCTCAATTTATGAGTAGCAAATACTACTGCAAGACAAGCACGTTCAATGGTACTATAGTTGAGCTCATAACCTACCAAAGTCCGACTGATGTAATAGACTGCCCTTTCGTGACCTTCATCGTCATTCTATGCAAGCAATGCTCCGAGTGATGAATGGGTTGCTGTAATATAAAGAATCAATGGTCTTCCTTCAACAGGTGGCATTAAGACAGGTGGTGTAAGTAAATATTCTTTAATTAGTTGAAAAGCCTCTTCACACCTAGCTGTCCATGCAAAGGGTACTCCTTTCTTAAGTAGATTTTGAAAAGGATGTGTCTTATTTGCTAACTGCACTATAAATCTTCTGATAGATTGCAACCTTCCCTATAATGTCCTTAGTTGACTGAGATTGGTGGGTGGTGGCATGTCCATGATTGCTTTCACCTTAGCAGGATCCACTTCAATGCCTCGTCTAGAGATGATATAACCTAACAACTTTCCTGACTTGACTCCAAACACACATTTCTTTGGATTGAGTCTCACATTATACTTCTGTAGCCTCTAAAATATCTTGTCTAAAACCTGTAAATGTTCTTCCCTTGTCTTGGATTTTGCAATAAGGTCATCGACATAATCCTCCATAAGAGTGTGTACTAGATCATGAAAGATAGTAGTCATGGCACGTTGATAAGTTGCTCCAGCATTCTTGAGTCCAAAGGGCATAACATTCCAACAAAAGTTCCCCATGTGGGCCGGTGAAAGCAGATCTGGGTTAGATGTAGGTTGCGAATTGAGTTTTGGTTATATATCTGAGAATCCATCCATAGGGACAACATCTCATTATCCGGCGCTATCGTATCTATGTTAGGCAAAGTCATCAGGGCGGGCTTTGTTGATGTCTCTAAAATCAATGCGGATGTGGATGCCCTGACTGGATTAGGTGGTGGTACGGTGAAATCAATCGCATAATTCGATCGTCGATGAAACCAACGTCCTAGAGTTTCTTGAGTTAAGCATGACTAATAAAACAATCATGGGGCATTTTTCTCAACTTTGTTTTCTTTGGTTTGTACTTGGTTGTAAAGGAAAATGATGATGTAGAACAAGTCGGGGATCCAACCCTGGCATATCCACATATGACCAAGAAAAATTTATCTGTCTCTGTGCAAAGAAGTTATGAAACTCCGGCTGCTCTTCTGTTGTCAATGACGCTGCAAAATAAACCAACCGAGGATTGTCCTTGGTACCTATGTTAACCTCTACTGATTCTTCCACGAGCATGGGTGACTTTTCCTGTGCAACAGGGAGAATGTTCAAACCTCCATCCTTAGGTTCCTTAGAGAGGTTTTCACCTTCGGATGCGTCCTTTCTTTTTACTTTTTCATTGTCTAAAGGTGCCTTTCAGTTTTCACCTAGAGACTCATCCTTTTTATCTTGTTTATTCTTTTTCTCATTTTTGGGACTGGAGGGTTGAACAGATTCCCCAAAATATGCTTTGTTGTCCAAGTCAATAGTAAAACCAGCCTTATGATCACCGTTTGGTATGCCTTCTCGTAATCCTAAGAACTCAGCAATTGCTTCGTCGTTCTCAAACATATCTAAGACGGGTGTGTCTTGTTGGTCCCAATCAATGAGTTGGGGATAGACTAAGGGCATGTCATCATCGGAGTTATTAAAGTTTAATGGAGTCAAGGTAAAGATTGAATTATTCATGTGGTTACAAAAGTCTTGTACCAGGTCCTTTTTGCTCTTAGGTTTAGGTCTAGGTGGATGAATAGGTGGGCCTAGTGCCAAGGTTTGACTATCGGAAACAGGTGGCTCATGTTGCCACGAGGTAGGATCAAGTGATTCCCAATAGTAGTGTTTAAACCATTCCTCTTTTGTCATTTTCTTTGGTGGAGAGGAATTCAAGGGATTGGGTGAGGAACTTAGCATCAAGTCAAGTTCTCCAAATAACTTGTCAAGGTCCATGGAAGAAGTAGAGGATAGGGAATCCCACTCATAATCGTTAGAGTCAGGGGAGTCACAATGATGTTGGTCCACTAGTTCGTGAGATGTCTTAATAGCTTCTAAAGCACTTACTTCCTCAAGTAAGGGTAATGGGGTACTAGGAACGCCAATTTGAATCGGTTGAAACCCTAGCCCTACTCCTTTTGGCCACTGAGAAACAAATATTGGTTCAATCCTGCCATCTTGGTTTAATCCTAAACCACTCTGTCCATCATATCCTTTGCTTTGCATGATTTTGAAACCCTTTCCATATAGATTTGTAGGAATATGAGCAAGTAAGAGGGGTTCTTCATCATCTTCTCTATACAGCCATGAAGTGACATCTTCTGTATTTACGGCCTCTTTGCTTAATTCACCCCATTTAGAAAAAGTCGTTGTGGGAGGAATGTGTATAGTGACCATAGATTGTCTCTTATCTGATGTAGTAAACCGTATGACCTAGGAGGAATCAAATGGCTAACACAATAAGAAGTTGTCATGTAATACTCTCCACAACCCTTGTCTTGGATCTCAACCCTAGGAGTGGTAGGAACTGAGGGTGAAATAGGTGTTCGAGTAAGTGTAGCTGGATCAACATAGGAGGATGAATTGGACGATGAGGCCTCTTGGTTTACTGGCACTTGGCGTTGGGGGATCTCCTTTAGATTGGTGCAATACTGGAAAGGATCTGGATCACCGTCTATAGTTATTTATGTGCCATTGTAAGGGAATTTAAGACACTGATGGTAGGTGGAAGGGATTGCCTTCATGGCATGAATCCATGGTCTACCTAGCAGAAGGTTATAAGGGAGGGTGAGATCCAAGACTTGGAACTTTGTCTCCATCACTGCAGGACCAATTCTGATAGGAAGTGTTACGACTCCCTTTGATTTTCTTTCCTCATCATCATAAGATTTAATGACAATACTCTTGGTCGTGTCTACGCATGCTTCTGAGATACCTAAAGCCTTAATTAGTTTTAAAGTACACAAATTTAACCCTGCTCCTCCGTCTACCAAAACTCGTCTAACTTTGGTGTCATCAACAAGGACTTCTAGATGTAAAGGGTCGTTGTGGTTCATCTTTTCATTTGCATAATCTTGTTCAGAAAATGTGGCATGATGATTATTGGTCAAGTAGCCCACCATTTCCTAAAAATGATTGACATCCAAATCATTAGGGACCGTGGTACTTTGTAAAGCTTTATCAAGGATAGACCGATGCTCAGGGGAAATACACAACAATTCTAAGATTGAGATTTGGGCTGGGGTCTTCCCCAACTGGTCAAGAAGGTTATATTGTAACTTGGAAGGTTGGGTGTTTGCTGCGATGGAGGGCCTTGGATAGTGAACTTAGTACGACGAGTATTGACCGCACACTCAGGATTAGTATTGATAATAATGGTATTGATATTCTCATCGGCGGTGCAAAGGCAGTTAATGATTTTTCCACTATTATAATCGTGCTTGACACTGGCATAGTTGGCTGACATATTGGTCTTAGTACTCGAACTGGGGACAGTTCCTTTCCCATGGTCATGTAGTGGGTCAGAAAATACTTGATGATCCGTGTTCGATGGCTTCTATTTTTGTCCACTAACTTCAATAATTCTCTTTTCGACAAGATCATGTATGATATTCTTCAGTTGTTGACAGTTTTGTAGGTTATGCCCCTTAGTTCTATGGTAATCACAAAAGGCATTGTCATCCCACCAAGCTGGTTTAAATTGTCCTGGATCGTATTGTCTTGGTTCCTGCAGCTGTATGAGATTATGCTATAGCAGTTGTTTGAACACTGACTCAATAGGTTCCCCTAAGGGAGTGAATTCACGTTTTTGAAATCTTCTTGGTTGTGGACGTTGAGTATTTTGGACCACGTTAGGCGGTTGATTGACAGCATTAAGGGTGTTGGCAAAAGTATGAGGTCCTTGTAATGTGAGGAGGGGTCCTGCTTGTAATGTTTTAGCATCAACCACCCCATCATTGGTGACATTTTTGTTGCGAGACCAGAATCTATTTCTGTCAGTGGGGGTGTTTTGTACGATTGGGTTTCTATTGGATATTGATGTCTTGAGTTCACCCTTCTCAATGAGATCCTTCTCTATTATCACCCCTTTTTCCACTAGTTCCAAAAAAGACGTACAACAATGTACCCTTAAGTTGCTCCTGAGTTTTGCATGAAGGTTTTCTTGAAACATTGTAACTTTTTGTTTTTCAGGTATCTCAACAGGACACCTACTAGCTATAGTTCTCCATCTCTAGAAGAAAGCAATGAATGTTTCCCCTTCGTCTTGGGTTGTGTGACACAAGGTTGCTATATTTATCTCATGATCTATGTTGTAGGAAAATTGTTCCACAAACTTCTCGACCAGTTCACCCCAAGATCTAATGCCCGAATCTAAACCCGAAAACCACTCTAGTGCAGTTCCCACAAGACTTCTTGGAAATAGTCTCATAAGATACGTGGGGTCATAAGCGACATCTATGCATATGGTAGAAAATTCCCTTATATGTTCTATTGGATTTCGTTTTCCATTGTACTTTAGGAGATTCGGTATGACATATCCGTGAGGGAAAGGTGTCATGTACAATGATCTATCAAAAGGGAATGGGCATATATCCTTTGGTGAAAATGATTTCTTAGTTGACACCGACATGTTATCCATTTTCGTTTGTAATGCCTGCATTTGTGTTTGTAAGATGTCAACTTGGGTCAAAGATGTGCTAGGAGGATTATGCGGATCCGGGTATGTATTCTGAAATCCAAAGTCTCATGATGGGTTTCGATTAAATGTTGGCATCTGAGGTGTATTTGGATTCAAAATGTTGGTAAATGTGTTCTGGTCTAGAATCGTCATAAATTGGTGTTGACCTGAGATTTGTGTAAACGGATTCTGAGTACCACTTTGGAAAAAAGGATTCTGATTCAGAATTGATGTAAATTAGTTTGGACTTGGAATCTGTGTGGACGGATTCTGACTACCAATCTGTGAAAAAGGATTTTGATTCGGAATCGATGTAAATGGGTTTTGACTTGGAATTTGTGTGCACGGATTCTGACTACCAATATGCGAAAAAGGGTTTTGATTGCCATACTGGAAGGAGGGAATGCCTCCTATTTGTGTAATCCTTGGTATAGGTCTAGTGACTTGAGCACTAGGTATGGCCATCGACTGTGGTATGGTACTCGTGATACTAGTAGTAGGGGTGGTTGTTGATTGCGGACTTGGGACACCGACATAAGGTGTAGAGGCTAACATTTTAGGTCGTTTACTCCCAACAAGAGGACCGAAGGGAGTGGATGATGAAGCCCCTACAGTGAAATTAAATCCTGATGTCATGCTAGATGTACCAAATGGGGATGTATGGACTGTTGTACTCTGTGTAGAAGTGGTAGATGGCATAGTTGTGCTGACCTGAGGTATAGTAGTACTAGCAGTCATGGTATTTGTCCCTTGTGTAGGTTGAGTTTGTAAGGTGCTGATATCAAATCCTGGAGGTAAAGTAGCACCTTCAGCTAGCAATTTGCCTAAAAATCGTTGACGATGATTTGCTAGGTACTCATCTACAAAAAAGGCAAACTCAGGGTCCTGTGCAGCAGCCTCTATGTCCTCTACTGCAATATGTCCGTGAGTGTTTCTAGTGGTGAATTTGTCTAATAGAGTCTTATGAGGTCTTGAAAAAAATGGATTGATGAAGTCATTTGGGTTCGACATGTTTTCTCTCTCTCTTCTCTTAGACCTAGTTTCAACCATGTAAGACAAGCTCAATATGCGGGAAATGCAAAACTATATCTATGAACAGTATGACCTTAGTCTATGTTTTTGGTATTTTCATATGCAAAATAAGGAATTTTCTATGATGACACTAGCCTAAGATCTAAAGATGCAAGGTCTAAGCAAGGTTCTAAAATAGTCAATTCTATAAACCTTAAGACGAAGGGACCAAATACCTAAAGTCTAACCAAAGCGTCAATTTAGTTTAAGTCAAGGAACCAATGTAGGATAAGGATCAAAGACAGGTTGAGTTTCCTAACTAGACTGATGAGCTAGGAAGACTCTGTGTAGGACAAAGCATATATTGATAAAACTAGGTTCAATGACAAATTTCGTTGACACTGACCTTTCTAGAGTGTAGATGGTGATGTAGTCCTAAATTTTGTAAAAATGACCCGTCTAGAAGTTTAATGCAAGGTAATGTGTAACCTAAAATGAAACTAAACTCTGAATTAAGACAACTATGGTAATGACTAAATGAACCTAAAGGATGCAAAATTGAGCAAATCATTTCACGTTTCTGTTCAAGGACTGTTTGTGAAAAGACAACTAAAACTGGTACAATCGTGTTGACTGGACAGTGACTGTGAATTCTGGTTTTCTGATAATCAGACAGATGCGTCGCAGGATTTCACAGATGCGGTGCAAGTTAACAATTGTGGTTTTCCAGTAACCAATTGCGTTTCTCTAGTAAAGTTCAATTTGACTCTGACAGATGCGGTTAACCTTTTAACAGATGTGACTTATACTGACAGTTGCGACTCAGAATATAATGCATGTGGTTTTTGCAAAACAATTGCGAGCCAAACTAGCAGATGCGACTCTAATCTAGACAGATGTGACTCAAAACTAAACAGATGCGACTCAAGATTTAACAAATGTGACTCTAAAAATCAATTGCGAGTTTCTGGTGAACAGTTGCGACTCTCTGTGTATTTTCAGTGATGAGATTTAAATTGACTCCGTTTTCTGTGATCAGAATTCTGACAATCAAAGACAATCATAAGACAAAGTGTTTTAGGTTTGATTTTGGACTCAAAGAATGTTTAAATTGATATGAGACAAGCACATCCTAATAGGCCAAAGGCCGGGGTTTGTATACTTGGTATAGCCCACGGGAAATACCACAGGATTGGTGATAAACACCTTTCCTTCTCCGAAGGCGGATAAGCAGAAATTTGGTGGCATTGGCTCCCCTCCACGGCTCATTAACGTCTTTTCGAGAGCACACCAATTTCAAATTCTTTGGGCAATGACCTCCCAAGAACTGCTATCTCTACTCAAGGGGATCAATAGTGAGTAATCTTCAGGCATGATACTGTACCCTGCACTATACCAAGTATGATACAAAATAGGTTGGTCTCTAAAACAAAAGGTATTTAATTCGGGCATTCCATTTGTAGGGCATGATCCATGCGGCGAGAGTCCCCTTTCGAATCCATCTCGTCGGAACCATACGCGTGATTCTTGAACTTTCCCCAAGAATCCTCTTTTATATACCGGCTAGAAGTCCCTCGGGTTTAGGGTGCTACCAGTTTGAGTTGTCCTGGGGTGAGTACTTTTTCCCACCAGGACAGGCCCAAGTTCTAGAGTTGGTAACCATTTCTCTTACACCCAGGATC